>CM076579.1:409539508-409806069 GCA_034641835.2 Pinus albicaulis
GACTACATCATTCCCTCTCTGAGTCTTGGGCAATCCTAGAACAAAATCCATACTCACCATGTCCCAAGGGCTGTCTAGAATAGGCAAGGGAGTGTACAATCCTGCATTCTGGCTCCTTCCTTTGGCATATTGACAGATTTTGCAATTTTTCACAAACTTGTCCACTTCTGCTCTCATCTTGGGCCAATAATAGAAGTGACTCAGCTGCTCATAAGTTTTATCAGTACCAAAGTGTCCAACAAGTCCACCACTATGCTTCTCCTTGATCAAATTTTCTCTCATGGAACATTTTGGTACACATAGTTGGTTTCTTCTGAATAGTAAGTCCTCCTGCAAGAAATAATCCAGCCACTGGCTTCTATCTGTTAGAATAGGGTTACAACATGCCTCAAATGCTTCCTTAAAATCTGAATCTGTTTTATACAATTCTTTGAGAAAATCAAATCCTACAACTTCAAAATTGGTTTCTTGAACAAGCATGTGCTTCCTCCTCAAAGCATCAACGACTTTATTTGCTTGGCCATTTATATGTTTCAAAACAAAGTTAAAACCTTGGAGATACTCAACCCATTTGGCATGTTTATGATTCAAGTTGGGCTGCTGTACAATGTACTGCAAAGCATGATTATCATAATATAATACAAATTCTTTGGACATCAAATAATGCCTCCACTTTTTCAGTGCCTGAACAACTGCATAGAATTCCTTCTCATAAGAGGAATACTTCCTTCTGGTGTCATTCATATTTTCACTGAAATAGGCTACAGGCCTATCATCCTGACTCAGCACAGCTCCAATGGCTTCCCCACTGGCATCACACTTCACTTGAAATGGTTTAGTAAAATCAGGCAGAATCAAAACAGGCTTTTCAGTTATCTTTTTCTTCAAAAGTTTAAAGTTTCTTTCTACTTTAGCAGTCCATTTAAATGGTTGTTTGCTCTTTTTTATTGTCTCAATAATGGGTGCATTAATCTTACTGAAGTTTCTTATAAATTTCCTATAAAAACTGGCAAGTCCATGGAAACTTCTTACCTCAAAAACATTTATGGGTGAAGGCCACTCCACAATTTCCTTAACCTTTTCCGGGTCCATCTTCAATCCTTCTGCAGAAACAACAAAGCCCAAATACACCAACTCTTCCTTCATGAATGAGCATTTCTTTAAGTTTATCAACAGTTTCTCTTGGTGCAGCTTCTTCAAGACATAATTAAGATGCCTTAAATGTTCTTCTTTGGTTTTGCTGAAAACTAATATATCATCCAAATACACTATCACAAATTTACCAATGAATTCTTTCAACACTTCATTCATAAGTCTCATAAAAGTGCTAGGTGCATTTGACAACCCAAAAGGCATTACCATCCATTCATACAGTCCTTCATTCGTTTTAAAGGCAGTTTTCCACTCATCACCCTCTTTTATTCTAATATGATGATATCCACTTTTTAAATCTATCTTTGAAAAATATTTAGCACCACTCAAACAATCCATTAAATCCTCAACTCTGGGAAAAGGGAATCTGTACCTGATTGTTATCTTATTGATTACTCTGGAATCAGTACACATCCTCCAGCCTCCATCTTTCTTTGGGCTCACTACTGTTGGTACTGCACATGGACTCAAACTTTCTCTGATCAGTCCCTTGTCCACCAATTCCTGTACTTGTTTCATGATTTCCTCATTTTCTGTGGGAGTCATTCTGTAGGTTGCCTTATTTGGCAGATTTGAACCGGGGATAAAATCTATCTGATGGCTGATCTTCCTCACAGGTGGCAGCTCTTCAGGTAAATCATCCACAACAATGTCACAATAACTATCTAACATCTCTTGGATTTCTATTGGCAAATCAGAAATCTTTGTAGAAGTAAGAACTACCTTAGGCTTGCAAACTAAAGCAAAGCGTACCTCTTCTTCTTCAATCTGCTGTAGATATTCCTTCCCACTCAGCAACAAGGTCTTTGGATCAACCACTCTGCTTGATGGCTCTCCTTCTTCCATGGGTATCAATGTATGATGTACCCCATCCTTGAAGAACTTGTAAGTGTTCTTCTTGCCATCATGCACCGCTGCTCTGTCAAACTGCCAAGGTCTACCCAGCAGTATGTGACACACATCCATGGGCATCACATCACACAGGACTTTGTCTTTGTATTTTCCCATTTGCAGCTCTATCTCACACTGTTCTTTTACAATCAGCTGGTGCCCTTTATGCAGCCAGGACACCCTGTAGGGAGTTGGATGCTCCCTTGTCTTCAGCTTCAACTTCTCTATCACCTCAGTGGAAACCAGATTGTCTGTGCTGCCACTATCAATGACTAGCTGGCAACATTTCCCCTGGACTTTTCATATGCTCCTAAAAAAAGTCTTCCTTTGTGCAGGCTCAGTGACCTCTTTGGCTTGTTTCAACAGGACCTTATTAACCACCAAGGACTCTCCCCTCTCTGGTAGAATTTCTTCTTCAATTTCTGCCTCTTCCCTAGCCTGGGAAACAACAACATTCCTTGGACCAGCACCCACATTCACTGGGCACTAATAGTGATTGTGTCCCACTGTCTGACATCTATAGCACCTCAATTCTCTACCTCTGCCTCTGCCCCCTCTTCTTCTGTAAGAACCCCTTCTGCCTCTTGCATCACCCTATGTAGATGCATTCTGAGGTGAGCTACTGTTAGCTCCATCTCTAGGTGTAGTAGGCTTTCCTCTACCAACCTAACTTCCCCTTCCACGGAAAGTATCTCTCCCTTTGGCAAACTACTTCCTCAGGAGTTTCTCCTCTACTTTCAAGGCCATCTAATAGGTCTCTTCAACTGTCTTAGGAGATAGAAGACCAATTTCATATTGGATCTCCAGCTTGAGACCATTCACATATCTGGCAGTCTTCTCTGGTGTTTCTTGAAATTGCCCAGCTCTTATGCTTACTTTATAGAATTCTTCTGTGTATTCCTTTACTGTCAGCAACCTCTGTCTCAGGTTCTGCATTTGCCTAAACAATGTTAGCTAATAATCACTAGGCAAGAATTTACCTTTCAACTTAGCCATCATTTTGGTCCAGCTTTTGATAGGCTGCTTGCCAGCTCTCCTCCTTTCTGCTTGCACTCCATCCCACCAAAGTGCAGCATGTCCCTTCAACTTTGTTACTACAAACCTGACCTTCTTATCTTCGCTCATCTCTTCATAGTCAAAGCACTTGTTCATTTCATTAATCCAGTCCACTAGCTCCTCTGGATTCAGTCCTCAAAACTTTATACTTCAATCTTGGGATTAACTGCAGACCCCAGAACAGTTCTGAGGAGCCTCATGTAAGGAGGAACCTCAACAATTTCTCCAGCTTCTTCTATCTCAGGTTCAGTGATGTCTTCAGGATCTCTGGGCTGTCTTCGCTCTATGGCATCCATTCTGGCTTGGACCCTCTGCAAGGTCTCCAACACTTCTTCATTGGCAACAGGTCTCCTTCTGCCAGCACCTTGATGTAGGAAAACCCTGCTTTTACCCACATTCTCACCACTCTCATGCATATACAAAATGCATCTCCAAATCTTATCCCAAATAAAACTTCAAGTCTTAGCAATTTACAATCATACATGCGGAAGCTTTCTCTTTCAATTATGATTTTATGGTTATGAACCATACAAACCCAGATTTCAATCGACTCTCAGCCATTATCTATATAGCTTTTCATTTAACATTCAATTGTGCAAAATTTTTGTTTCAACCAAACTTCAATACGATAGTCCTTTTGAAAAACCATATGTGTTCATTTCTTATTGATGTACATATGGTCAATTGGCAATATAACTCCCAACGCCCATAAACACAACCATTGTATCAACCACATAATGCAAGTAACCATGCAACTAACATACCTTCCCAATCGATCACCGACAATGTGATTTTGACCAAGCTATGGACTGCGCATTCGTGGCATTCAACTATACAATGCATTTTTTTTTTAATGGATCGCACAAGCAATCTGCACCTTCGATTATGACTGCATTCTTAATGAATCACACAAGCAATTTGCACCTTCGATTATACCAACCACAGTGTCCAAATTTATGTATCAGTAAGGTATAAACAGATACTTATAGATTGTCCCAATCTCAACGCTACGGGTTCTGATTGCATAATTCCGTTGCCAATGTAACAACGATTTATGTTCCCACTATCGCTGGAAATTATAGCCACGCAACTTCACATTTAAATTCAAAGCTGACTTTCACAATTTACTAACTCTCCATCCATCCGAAGATGGGAATTCTTTGCAATTGAATTTCTGCAATCCTCTTCTCCTACGATCAGAAGGTCTTCATCATGCACTTGCGACATTTCAATTAACTCACAGGTCGACTTTAAAACTTCACTATGGTGCCTCTGCCATTGATCGATTCACTGTTCCATCGATTCAAAATAGACAGAGTCTAAAAACAATTCTGCGCCTCTTATGTAAGAGACTTCATCACACGTTTTGGTCAGAACCTGCGTCCAAAAACCTTTGACAGGCCCAACTTCTTTGTGCGTTGCTGAGTGTCTCCTTAGCACGATGGCTCGGCTTCACCTGTAGCATATAATATGTCAATACAATTAACTCAGAATTTATTTCAAACTTCAATTCATGTGTCGATTGATTAATCGATTCTTATGTAACATCGTTGTTCTCATGCGCTGCCTCACATTGAGAATACAACTCTTCAACGCTGTATATATTCTATATATTACAATCTGCAATTTAACCAATGCACTATGCAAATAGTGAAACCGATTTCTTCAAAGCCGATATGAAAATACCCATTTGAATTGAACTTCAATTCAACCCTCCTCCACGATGATCGATCCCTTTTCTTGCGTCTTCTTCAACAAATGCAGATTTAATTCAACCCAAGCATGAATCGATATTAACTTAAAATTGATTCTCTCCTCATATGATTATTTCACAGAAATTCAAACATTCTTTAAACCGAATTTAACCAACAACATATATAATTCACACAGAAATTCCAAAACAAATTCCTCATCGATATAATCAAATGCAATCAATTACAAAACCCTTCTTGGTTCATGGTCAGATTTCCAAATCAATGGCCCTTTTACAAAAGTCCGTAGGCTTACAAACTTTGCTATCCAAACCTCACCTCTAATCACTCTATTCTTCCTGATCTATTTGGCCTTTGAGGCTCATTAATTTATACAAATTGAATTGAACCAATTTAGGTTCAAATCCCTTTAATCACTCAACAAAGTCTTCAAATATCTCAACACCCCTACAATCTAGATTTTATCCCTAAAATCTTGAAACTAAATCTATCTTTGGATTCATAATTAACTCTAAATATAATTTCCCTCATGTTCTCCAAATCATTTGGGAACATTAACAAATCCTCACAATAATTAATTAAAAATATCATTTAATCACTCAAAAACCCTATTAATATTTACATAAATTTAATATTTCCACACATACATAAGACCCCTTAGTTTAAATAAAATACAAAGTATTTTTCGAATCTAATGCTCCTGCATCACACCTCTACCAACTCGGATTGCCATGTTAATTCTCTGCAAAAAAAACACAAAAACACGCTCTGATACCATAATTGACAGCAACAAATTTGAATTCGAGCCCCACAAGGAGAGCTGGTCTCTACGGTAGCTCTGTCAACATTTCTCTTGAATTAACTCTGTTCATATCTCAACTCTTTTGTAATTTTATTTATCAATTTCAGAGAAATTGACAAATAAATACATAAAGCACACTTTGGATTATAGTCCGTCGGCTTATATTAATAAACCGATTTCAATAAAACACCTAAATACGCCCTAGGTTCCGGACCCACACACACAATCGACGGGATCAATTATATACACACGCCAATACCTTAGATTAACCTTCGAGCATGTCTGAGGGCGATCATCGTTCCATGGCTAGCCTCCAGATTGGACAACGTATGCAGATATCACACTGACTTAACCGTCGATCGTTGTCACGCGATGAGAGTGGTTTTCCAGACCGCTTAAGGCCACGTGTCAGCTAGTCTATGGGATTGCTCCAAATTCTCAAATACAGCTTATCCCGCAAAGGTGGTGCGATCAAACCTACTTCGGTTTTTGAACAATGATTGACCAAGGGCTAAACCAGGGTTACACCATTCCTTTCTATTCACTCCGTTTCACTAACTTAGGGTTTGACCTCGGTTCAAGATTTTCAATTAACAACAAAACAATCTATTTCTCTTATAAGCGGGTTCTTCCACTACGACCAGAAGTCCACAGTTCTATGGAAACCACACTACAGGTGCGCTCTTTCAAAGACTCGAGGCATGAACATGGCTCGACGCCTACAGCAAGATCCAATACATCCTTCAAGGTTTCTTGCAGGGTCTATCTCAACAGAGCTAATTACGACCATTCAAGAGAAATCTACAATCGACAATGGACAGAGAGGCATGCGGAGGTTATACAGCAACTCAATTCAACAATTTTACACAAAATAGTGTTCAATCGCCTCACAATTAAACAAATTCCCTCACAAATATCAATTCAAGACAATTTGATAATCAACGAGCACTGAAATTTATTCAATCGGAAGCAATTGCTTAACACACAAGTTCACTGCGGAAATATCCTCCCTCCAATACATCCGGGGGATACAATTTACATGCATTACAATGTGTCTCTTCAGTTCCTCAGTAAGGACCGGTTATCTTCTAACAAAAATTAATTACATTATTCGAATAACTAAACATGAAAGATGGACTGAACCTAAACTATTCGACTTCTACTAGCTCTAATTGATCTAAATGAAACAGACAACCAAGGTATTGACACCTTGCTGCTACAATTCGAATGATTTTGAACCCTCCTAGCCACAACATGTGGACAAAACCTCCTACATTGCTGGCTAGTGTCTAATGCCCCTACATCACTTTCTCTTCTAATATTCTTATTGTCACCCTTGTTAGTTTTGTCATCTTTTCGTATCGATTATATGAAAAAGAAAATTTAAATCATAAATAATTTAACTAGTAAACATGATACTTGTCTCTCTTGCTCTCCAATATTAATAGGTTAAATTACTATAACACAAAAATCAATGTGCATTGTCAATACCGTTTTGTGCTTATACTAAAATCAATGCATATTTTTATCCAATCACTTTAAAATTATCACCATATCATGGTTATTCAACATACCTTCAACTAGAAATCAACACTACATTGAAATCACTGCATTTAGTTGCAAGAAATAAAAAAGATTAAGAAAATAACTTCTACACTAAAATCAATGTGATTTATAAACACGAATAGATTAAATTTTCATACTGAAATCAATGCATCTAGTGCAAGCAATCAAATACAATTATAAATCGATGTCTAAATTGAAATCAACACATCCAGTGCAAGCAATCAAATAGTATTAGAAATCACCACCTACACTGAAATCAATGCATCTAGTGCAAGTAATCAAATATCATTAGAAAAAATATCTACACTAAAATCGATGAATCTAGTGCAAACAATCAAATAGGATTAGAAATCACCATCTCCACTTAAATCAATACATCTAGTGCAAGAAATATTCTTCCCTCTCTCCACCCTCCATCCATATCTATATCCCCCTCCATCTCTTCTTTTTTGTCTCTCTGTCTCACCCCCCTAAACACACATGATCTCGCACTCCATATCTATCAATCTCTTTGTCACTCCCTCCCTCTCCCCATCTCTCTCTTCTTCCCTCTCTTCACCTTCCATCTATATCTCTATCTTCCCCTTATCTCCCTCTTCCCCGCTAATATCTCTCTTTCCTCCTTCTGTCCTCTCTCCCTCTCTCTCTCCATCTTCCTTATCTCTCTCTCTCTCTCTCCACCTTTATCTCTCTATGTATTTCTTCTTACCTCCCTCTCTCTCCCCCTCCAAGTCCATCTCTATTTCCCTCCCTCTCTCTACTCTCTCACATCCTCTCTCTTCCTTCCGCTCTTTCCCTTTCTCTCCCATCTCTCTCTCTCTCTCTCCTCACCCACCAACTATGTTACTATATCTCTCCCTCTCTCCTTATCTCTCATTCTCTCCCCCCTTATCTCCACCTTTATCTCTCTATGTATTTTTTCTTACCTCCCTCTCTCTCCCCCTCCAAGTCCATCTCTCTTTCCCTCCCTCTCTCTACTCTCTCACATCCTCTCTCTTCCTTCCACTCTTTCCCTTCTCTCCCATCTCTCTCTCTATATCTCTTCACCCACCAACTATGTTACTATATCTCTCCCTCTCTCCTTATCTCTCATTCTCTCCCCCCTTATCTCCATCTCTCCTTTTTTGTCTCTTTATCTCACCCCCAAACATACATGCTCTCTCTTTGTATCTCCCTTGTCACTCCTTCTCTTTCTCCACTTCTCACTCTATATATTTCTTATTTCCTACCTCTCTACCCCTCCAACTCCATCTCTCTATCAATCCCTCTCTCCTCCTCTCTCTCAAGTCCTTTCTCTCTCTCTCCCTTTCTCTCCTACCTCCCTCTCTCTTCCCCTCTCTCTCTCTCTCTCTCTTTTCCCTCCAATACTCTCTTTTCACCCATCATTCTCCTCCTCTCTCTCATCCTTCCCCTCTCTCCCTTTCTCTCCCACCTCCCTCTATATTCCCTCTCTCTCTCTCTCTCTCTCGCTCTGCCCCTCTCTCCCTCCAACTACATTACTATATCCCTCCCTCTCTCCTTCTCTCCCCCATTCTCTCCATACATCCTACTTTCTATCTTTTCTCACCCCTAAACATACACTCTCTCTCTCTCCATCTCTCCCTTGCCACTCCCTCTCTCTCTCTCCACTTCTCTCTCTATATATATTTATTATTCCCTCCCTCTCTCAAGTCCTCTCTCTGGTCCTTCCTATCTCTCCCTTTCTCTCTTACCTCCCTCTCTCTTATGTCATCTCTCTCTCTCTTTACATCTCCCCCCCCTCTCCTTCTCTCTCTCCGTCCTCCATATTTGCATTCCCTCTCTCGCTCTTCATTCCTCCTCTTCGCTTTCCTTCAGTTTATCTCCATCTCTCCTTTGTCGATCCCCCTATATCTCCACCTCTATCACTCTATATCTTTGTTCTTCCCTCCCATATATATATCTCCACCTCTATCACTCTATATCTTTGTTCTTCCCTCCCATATCTATCTAGAGTTAATATATATCATGATACATTTATATATATTATAAAATAATAAATTTAATATTGTATTAATAGAAAGTTATTAAATTTAATAATAATATTTTAATATTATATTAGGGTTAATAATGTTTTTTTTTGCATGGTATTAATAATAATTCAGCCCATGGTATTTAGACCATAGGCTTCACCTAAATAAAACCTATTTTTTGAGTGTTCATAAATATAAAGCAAATTATGGAGTAAATATGAAAAATAGTTTTATTTACTTAACATACCTCTCGTTTATTTATATTTTTATTTATTTACCATACCTCTTTTATTTACTATGGTATTTGACCCATAGACTTGTTATATAATTATATTTTTATTTATAATCATATTTAATATATTTTTATTTATTTAGCTTACCTCTTTATACCTCTTTTATATTTATTTATTTACCATACCTTTTTAAACCTATTTTATATTTATTTATTTATCATACCTATTTATACTTTTTTGTATTTATTTATTTACCATACTTCTTTTATAAATATGGTATTTGGCCCATGGTAGTTAGCCCATGGTATCAATATTAATTTGTCCCATTCGTCCCATAGGCTTCATCTAAATAAAACCTGGCTTTTTGAGTTTTTTTAAATATAAAAAAGTTTATGGAGTAAATATAAAAATAAGTTTTTATTTAATTACCATACATCTAGTTTATATATATTTGTATTTAGTTACCATAGCTCTGGAGTAAGTATAAAAATAGGTTTTATTTATTTACCATACCTTCGGTTTATTTAGATTTTTATTTATTTAAATTTTGAAATATTACAATTTTGATGGGGAAATATTTATATCTTTAAAGATTTTAATTTATCCATACAACATGGGTTTTCTTTTTAAAGATTCATTTTACAAATATTTGATTAAAAGAAATATTAAAATATTTTGGATTTTGATTTTTTTGTGTGTTGAATTAACTCTTCTCCCTTGATTTAGGAAATGATATTGACTTTCGTAAAGAGTTAAGATGTTTAAAATTTTACTTAATTTCGAAATTCAATGTGGTAATTTTTTTGTTAAAGGTAAACTTATGATCCATTCAAATTCACCTATATAATAAAGAAATTATTAAATAGGTGAGATAATTTACTAACCATTCAAATTATATAAATAATACATAGTTGTATTTTAGTAATTAATCTCACCCCATTAATAAGTTAAAAAAGTTATATAGAATCTAAATATTCAAGTTATATAAAATTAAAGATTAGGTTAATGCTTTGGCCGACATTAGCAAAAATAAAATTTATTATTTTTTTAAGGACTAGGATTAAGTTTAGAAACATAAATACTAAATTTGATAAGTAATAACATAGTGAGAATGGAACATAAACAAGCATAAAATTGCCAAGTTGCTGTTTTTTTTCCTGGTTTGGAAACCTAGCCAGATACAACTTGCAAATCCAACCCATAGTTGTCCTGCCTGAAAAATTATAATATCTGACTGTGGGTGTCATTATTGAGACATATTCTTTTTTCAATTGTAATTTTATAATATCTGATTGTGGGTGTCATTATTGAGACATATTCTTTTTCAATTGCAATTGTGGTTGAGTTGTCTATCAAAGACTGGAATGTGATATTGGAGGTTGGGTTTTGAATTCCAGATTTTATGATGGAAAAGATACAATTGAACAAGTTTGAAATGTGTCTTTTGATACTAATTAGATTGAGACTTTGGTCAATATATATGGATGATTGCAGATACCTCTAAAGGGGCCGCATTCAATAGTTGGGAGGGAATATGTTGTGCATGTGGATTGTGATGACATTGTCATACGTTTGTTTAAATGTTTATCAATCTGATTTTGTAAAAATGTTATTCCTAGGTCATGGTATGAAGTTTGCTAAAATATGCATTGTTTAAAAATTGAAATTAATGCTAGTTTTGAATATATTACACGCTTAAGTTTCTTGGTGTGACCTTCAAACTATTAGATATAAAAAAGAACTAAAGGAGATATGAAAAAATAGTTAAAAGTGGAGTACAAGTGCATGCACTATGCCATATGCACATGGATTATCATAGCTTTTTCACTGAATAAATCAGGCAACACAGGTCTGGGAGAAAAACCATTTTAACATAAACAAACATTTATGGTTATTATATTTTTTTTGGTTCCTTCTACTATTCTTTGGAGCGCAGGTTTAAGAGAAATAAGGCATTGCTTCAATTTGGCTATTTATAAAATGTTATAGACAAAGACATTTGATAAAAACAAGTCGCAAGTGCTTCGTCCCAACTCTCTATGGACACTTAGAAGAACCAGAGGCCCGTTGTGACACAACATGATATGCAGTGAAGATGAACCCATGCATGTACTTTTGAATTGAACTATGAATTAAGTCAAATCGATTTGTGAGAAGGATCAAACCATTCAAACCATTCTAAGAACTCTTTTTCTTTTAGCCTTACCTTCCAATGCTCTTTATAATTTGGTTGCCTTGCCGGTGACCTTTGATAATTAGGGAGGTAGTCAAGCACACATATGAAGATTTGTCTTTCCTTAACTAGCATGTCACTAACATTAAAATAGCTATTGTTCTTTGCAAGGATAACTTCAACAATTAGACTCCAAATTTTTCTCTAAACCTTTCTCACACAAGGTTTTTTTCTCTCGGAAGATCACTTTGTTTCTTGTTAGCCATATGTTCCATGTGAGAACATAAGGCATAATGTCCTAGATTCTTTTGATTATGTTTTTTTTTTCTATTGGTGCAGGGATGTTTCTTTTTCCATATAACTATGGAGTTCGTAACATAGGTATTTGCTTCAATCTCCATGTGAAGAGGGGGGGGGGGGGGGGTTAGATAATTCCAAAAATTTTGAGCAAAGGGGTAGGCAAAAAAGAGGCGTTGTATAATTTCCTTTGCAACGTTGCATAGGGGACATCTGGAGGCCCCCTGAATGCCTTTCTTTTGTAGGTTGTCTACCGTTAGAATCTTACCTTTTAATAAGGTCCAAGTGAACATTTTAATTTTGGGGAGAGCTATTAATTTCCATACCTGCTTCCAAACAATCCACAGAGGTGAGGATGAGAGGTCACCAAGGAGGATCTTGTATCCAAATTTAATGGAGTAGGAGGACCCAATGGGATCCCATATGAAACCATATTCTTCTCCCATTTCCAGGGGGGCAGCTCCATTGAGCATTCTCACAAGCTTTGTTCTGTCATTGTAGAGACGTGAAGGAAGGTTAGGGAGAAGCTATCCTTCTCAAAGACGATTGGCTTCATTCCAACTGAATATTTGATTTAGAGTGTTGATGCCAAGACCTTAGAGGTGATGTTGGATGCGAAAGAGTCCCTAATAATTTTCCAGGGGTGGCTTCCCCATAATATTATCGTTCCATATGTCGATGTTGAGGCCCCCATGCAGAAATTTAGATATGTGGTCACGTAGGAAGGCTCACGGGGGTTTCACTCAATGAACCTCTAACATATCACGTGCGATCATAGCATATTAAACAATACCCTTAATTTGAGTACATATTGGAAAATACCTCTAGAAATCACATTATTTAACCCCCTAGCAATATAAACCCAATACACCTTCCCAATTTAAAAATCCCCTACTTTCATTATATATTGTAGGTATCCATTTTTTCATTAACATTTTTTATACCCCTTTATATTTTTTTCATTAACTTTCAACTTCATTTTTATACGTGCCAATATAAAATCCCTTTACCCCCTATATATCCCCCAATAAATTATATCATTTTTTCATCATTATATATCCCCCATTATGAACCCATGTGATATGGTATTGCTCCCGAAGTGAAGCCCTTGTGGGAAGGTTAGAGATTTATTGCAGAGAGACCACATGCGGGAACATGGTATGCTAGGAATGGTTTGATCCAGTAAGTGTTATTTAGGGCCTGAAAGGTATTTTCACTCCAAAACTTGTTTCCACCATGACGATTGCCTTGTTATAAGTCTCAAAAAAATTTCCCCTCCAAAGTCTAGGTTCAGTAATTGTGGAATGCGTATGGAAAGGCCTCCATTTTCGTACATATCAGTGACAAATCTCCATTTAACCAAATTGAACTTCCTTTTTTCTTGCTTGCCACCATGCCATAAAAAAACCCTTAGGATGATATCCATTTTGTTATGGATACTAATTGGGGCTTGCAGCATGGAGAAATGGTATAGAGGGAGTGCCGAGAGAACATATTTTATTAGGACTAAGCACCCCGCCATGTTGAGCCAAGAGGCTCCCCACTAAAGAATTTTCTTCATCTTATCAAGAGTGATGTTCCACACCTCATTTCCCAATGGTCCATTACTAACAGGCATCCCGAGATAGTTGAAGTATTTCCAATTCCATTTGTATGGGACTCCAAAGATTTGAGTGATGCTATGAATGGTGTTCTAGGTGGCATTCCAGCCATATATACAACTTTTAAAGGAATTGATTTCTCCTCCTGAATATTGCATGAATTTTTCAAGGAGGCTTTTGAATCTTCTGGAAATTATGTTTGAAGCCCCTCCCATTAATAAGGTATCATCCATAAATTGTGAGTGATTCATGTTTTTAGTCCCATTGTATAATTTTATGCCAGTAATTAAGCCCGATCTACTATTGAAGTCCAAAGCTCTGCTGAAGGATTTGGCCATGAGGATGAAGAGAAAAGGGGAGAGAGGGAATCCTTGTCTGAGACATGTAGAGGATTGGAAAAGAGGCCCTGGTCTCCCATTGACTAGAGGAGAGATCCAAGGGAGAGAGATGCAAGCTTGTATAAGGGAGATGATTTCTTCATTGAAGCCCATTTTTCTTAAGGTCGAGTAGAGGGAGGAGTGTCTGACTCTATCAAAGGCGTTGGAAAGATCCAGCTTTAGCACAAACCCCTTTTCGATTATGCTCATACTAGAATGTATGGCTTCTTGGACCAGCAATACAGAGTTAGAGATTTTCTAGTTGGTTAAGAAGCCTCCTTGATTTTCTGAGATTAAAAAAGGGAGAAAGGTTTTGATGCGGGTAAAAAGGATTTTAGTGATGATTTTGTAAGAGGAATTTCATAAGGATATTGGACGAAACCTGGAGAAGGAAGAAGGACAGGCTTGAGGGCTAGATAGGTCGAGTTGGTGAATCCACCTATAGTTTTCTTTCTTTGGCTCCAGTGTATCATTTTGATGAGGTATTTCCTAATTACCTTCCAAAAGGTTCAGTAGAAGCTAATAGAAAATATGTCCAGCTCCAACACTTTTTCTGGTTGAAGAGTCCATATCGCATTAATAATCCCATCCTCTCCAATATATTTGGTTAAGGAGGCATTGATTTCTTCTGTTATCATGGTTGGGGTTTGTCTCAATATATCTTCATAATCCTCTATACCCTTGCTTTCTGTTAAGAGGCTCTTGATAGTTGTAATGCTGATGCGCTGCCAATTTTATCTTAATTTGATCATTTAAGGTGTTTCCTTCATAATATTTTATAACAGTGATAGTTTTTTTTGAGGTTCTAATTTTTGATTGGTTATGGAAGAATGTGGTATTCTTGTCCCCTGCTAGAAGCCAAAGAATTCTAGATTTAATCCTCCAATTTTATTCCTCCTTTCTGCTCGAATTGTAAATTTTTCAATACAGTTCCCTCTCTTGGATTTGCTTCTCCTTGGTGATGGCTTTATCCTCAATTTCATTCCGTGTCTCCTCTAACCTCCATTTGATGTCCTGATTTTCCAGATTCGACTCTTTGTAATGCTCTTTTTCCCATTTTCGGAGAGCTATGTGAACAAGATTTAATTTTGTCTCCCATCTGAAAAAAGTAGACCCTTCTACATGTGAATGCCAAGTGCTTTCCACAATTTCTCAGGCCTCCTAGAAGTCACACCATAGTGGATTGAAGTAGAAAGGTAAGGGCCCAAGATTTGATTGTGCGCCTAAGAAAAGAGAGACATGGTAGTGATCCGAGGCCGAGCACGTCAGGATAGAGGAGGCAACAACATTTAGAAGGGTGATGAGAGAGATTGCCACAAGAAAGCAATCTAGTCGCTCCATTATGTTACTTGGGCCAATCCTGCAGTTGTTCCAGGTGAAATTTCGATTCCTTAGAATTATATCCACTAGATCATGATCTCTGATGATGCGTTCCAACTGATCTCTTGAGGGAACAAGAGTAAAAGTTCCCCCACTTTTCTCTCAAGTACAAATCGAAACTTAGTTTTTCCCCAATGATAGGCCTTCAGTGGTACCTTTCATATATGTTTGAGAGAACGCCAGTCACACCTTTTGTTTTCATAAAGATTTTACCCAGTGTGTGTTGTAAATGTAATTTTACCTTATTGCACATTTTAAAGATTTTAATTTTATCGAGTGTCGGGTCTTTGGAGATTATTTGATGTAAGTCGTCATATGTTCTTGTTCCAAATTAGAGCTATTCTCCTAACACAGATTCCCTGATCCCATCGTTGTACCATGTTCTCAACGTTGCGCATTTCTTTCCATGTCATCTTCTTCCTAGTTGGTTTCTCGAATGAGGATTAATTATGGTCGTTTTACTAGATGAGATATTTTAGAGCATTGATTTCAGAGGGGTGCCCTAATCCGTTACCCTTCTGGCGTGACATTTATTGATATGGGGTCAGAGGGTGTAGACCCAGGCTTTCCTCCTAAAGTTTTATGACTTGGTTCTTTGTTACTATTCCCTCCAATAAAGGAGACTATTGGTTGTTGCGCTCCTAGGGATATATCCTTCTGAGTTGTTTCATCTCTGTGATGTTTGGTTGATTTCGTTCTCGGTCCTAATTTTTTGGATAAGTCCAAGATAGATCCTATATCCTTAGTTTCGTTTCTTGTAATAATCCGGGAAAAGGAGGGTCTAAAGGATGAGGGGGAGATGATTTGGAGGGATATTGGGTGGGTGGGATAAGCCTGGAGGGGAGGGGGGAGTAATGGAAAGGTGGATCTTCTTCCAAAAAATCCAAAGCAAAGAAAGGGTTTGTTAGGATGGTTTCAGATGATGGCTTGGAGGAGACCAATGAGGGTTCTGGAGGAGGAGGTATGCTAGGGCCAACCATCAAAGGGGGAGTATAAGAGGTGTGAGGCACAATATTTTTAGAGTTGGAGGAGGGTTTTTTCTTTTTGATGACTTCCCACTACGGTTCGGGGTTGCTTGAGTTATCTATTTCAATTGATTTTGGGCATATATTTGCAAAATGGCCATATTCATGGCATACCTTGCATTTGAAGGGCAGTTGTTCATAATCTAGCTATTGTATGTGCATCCAGTTATCCACCTTTAGTTTGATTGCTTTCGAAAGTCCTTTGCCAAGATATAGTTCAACACAAATTCTTGCGTAGGCCTGCATGTTATCCTTCGGTTCACTTCTGTCGATGAAATTTCCAACAATGTTCCCTATTGCTCTTACAGAGTCATCCCCCCAACAATGAAGGGGAAGGTGGGGGAGCCGAACCCAGACTGGAACAACGTTTGGGACATCTAACTCTGGATGAAAATCCGACGTCCATTTATTCAGATAGAGTCCCATGGTGTCCATGAATTAGGGGCCATTTCGAAATATCATATCTTTGAATTCCTTAGTTTCAAAATGGAAGGTGAAGAAACCCATGCCACAAAATATGATAGAGATTTTCCCTTGAGTTTTCTCCAGCTAGTTATGCTCAACCCATTTCTGGACGGTCTTTGGCGAAGGCCAAAGGCCTGTAAATTGTCCCACAAGCCCTTTCTCAGCGAGAGAGATAGAGCTGCCATTCGAGGGATTGCTGGGGGCAGAGAAACTTCCTGATTCCCATCCATTTTCTTTACAAACTTTGAATTTGTAGGCCGTGAGCACGGGGTGTCCAGGGAGGTGATGAGGGTTGAGAAGGCCAAGGTGTGGTCAAGGGGAGTTGCCTCCTCTAGGATGGACTTCGAAGGGGCCATGGAAGTCTGGGAAGCAAGCAACAATGGGGGCTAGGGCAAGGAGGAAACAACACGGGCCACAGCAGTGGGTTGGCCAAATGCGAAAATTCAAAGAAAGAAGAGCATGCCAAAACATATTATTAAATACAATTTATTATGATTTCATGTCCTTAAAACTAAGGCTTTGTTTTACAATTACCATCAAATTATAATTTCTTCGAATTATTTTTGTGAAACATCTAGTTGTGTTCTTCAATTTGAAATCCTCAAGTTAAATTCACATAATTAAAATCTAATATAAGTTTTAAAATATATTTTAAATCCAAAAATTACCATAAACATGTAATTTTCTTGTAAAAGAAGTGACAAATATGATATGAATTTCTCCCTCTCACCTTTTGTGTCTCTTAATAACTCAATGAACTTTTCCCTTCTAAAGATCAATTTGAAATCCAATTGTTATAAACTTCTCTTTATGCCAACACACAACACATAAACGTATTAAACTTAGAGGAAATCTAGTGGAAAATGAAACAATTATAGCTCACAAAAAAACCTAACCATGCCATTGCTTTAATGTGACACTATATGCATTTTCAACAACCTATTTTAGGATTCACTTTAAATACTCTAAAAGATAATACAACAATGCACTAATAAAATTCACAACTCTTTAAATCCCATTAACATTCCTAAAATACACAAAAAATGTAAATCAATGATGAACCTTTGCTATCTCCCCATGATTTCTTTAAATTAACAAATAATTCATAAAAACATCAATGACCACTAATTTTACAACTTACTAACCACAATATTGTTCCCATGCAACTTAATGGCCTCTTTATCACTCATTTTGAAACTTCTTAAAATATAATATTATATATAAATTTGCATTTAGATTTACCATACTCGCAAATCTCTTCTAATCATCAAGATGAAAATATTATTTTTCTATCAAGGCCTATTCTTCTTCAACTTTATTATCTCAAAATTATTAGGAAAAACACATTTAGAAAAGCTTTTTGAGGATATGTTCAATGTTAACATATAAATCCTATATTCAAGAAAATGTTGATTAAAACTTCTCTTATGCATAGTGGAGGTTTTAAAAGATGATTTAGTTAGGGTTTTTGTTGTGCTCACATTAATACCATTCTTGAGTGCTTATGCCTCCATTGGGTCCCCACAAATAGTAGATATACAAATAGGTTGGTTGCAAATTAACTTTTTTCATATATAAATTAAATACACTAAATTTAATCTCATATATAATAGGGTTAAATCTCACCCACATAGAAGGATACCTTATGCATAAGATTTAAACTTGTAAGGTTGATGACATTGATCCGAGATCCATCCACTCTACTTTTGAGTGTACACAATCTTAAGATACCTTTGTAACACCTTGACATACGAGAGGTTTCTCTCTAGACCCTTCTAGCCCACTATAATTGCAATATGTAAGATAAATGGTTGATAACGCATAATATTTCTCAAATCTAGACTCTCTTGTTTTCAATAGGTGAAAGCTTTTAAAAAATTCCTTGGTGCACATAAAACAATTTTGTGCATTAATATACAATAAGTGTTTAATTTATAATAAAGCATTGATGTACTTCATAAAAATAGGTGGATTGTCTATGGACACGTTGTGGAAACATGTTGCCACTTTTGAGTGTTACTGTACATGATCCCATCTTACCACCTTGCATTGATGCATTTTTTATCAAACACAACATTCCATGTGACTTGGATAAAAAGCCACAACCCTTGTGTCAATATACTAACTATCTTAATGGACCACTGCTTTGATGTCATCATATTGCACTAGCACACTACTACATTTTTTAGCACAAGTGTTCTAAGTTTATGTTGTAGCACTATTGTATAACACACGTAAAACATTGACTATATTGGTTCTATAGTCAAGAGAAAATTGATAATGTTGAAAATTGACAGTGTTGGATAAACATCATAACATCAATGCGCTTATCTCTATAATGTGCACTTATTCTTTGCTTAGATAATAAAGGCTCATTTTAGTTGTAGTTCCATACATTATTTATCCATTATTTATTGAGTATTTATATTATTTTCCTTTTATATCAATTAATAAAGGAATTATTATTTTAATTAGAATAATTATTAAATAAATGTTTTATGATTTAATCATTATACCAAATTGTTGTGTTATTTAGTGTATATGTATTGTCACAGTATCTTCTAATATTTATAATTTAAGATTATAAATCCAAATATTTTATTAATTATTATATAAAAATTAGAAAATAAATCCAAATATGTTATTAATGATTATATAAAAATTAGAAAATTAAAAATTTATGAAAATCAATATTTTACTTTATTTATGACTATTTTGAATTTTTTTTGTTACAAAAATGTTATATATATATATATGCATTTATTATTAATTTTTCTTTCACATCTTATGAAATGTTGTTTGTAAATTTGTTGCAATAGATGTGACATCTTGACTTTAATTTCTTACCTTTTAGTTTGATTGATGTGTACTTTTTTGTGCTTAATGTACTTAAGCACTAAACATATGTTATAATTCTTACTTACAACAAAATTCTATTGTATATTGCTTCACAATATTCACTTATTCCTTCTAAATCCTTTTCCAGCATATCAACTACCTTTTATTTTTCCTACATAAACACAAATTAACATCATTTACTTACCTTTTTTTCAAAAAAAACAAAACAAAACGAAACTTAACACTTAACACTTTCATTAAAGATTAAAGAGGAGTTTAGATACATTTGATAGAAATATATGACATTGTTTGCATACATCTTAGGGAAAACAAAATATGCCACAGAGATACAGTCAAAACCAAAAGAGAAAAAAAATAAAACGTCTACAATATATCTTGAAAGCAAAACTAAATCGAGCCCATCCACAGGGAAAAATGAGAAGGCAAATAGCGCATCTCAGGCACAAGGAAAAAAGAGACCAGAGCAAAACCATGCCAAGCTAGATTTTGAAGGAGCCCAAATCGCAAACTAAACCTTCAAGCAGAAAATAAAAATACATCAGCTAAAGAAAGAGAGGGTTTTCTCGCTTGGATAGGGCATCCACATCCATGTTTTGCTCAAGATACACATGAAGGACGTAGATGTCAATGAAAGAAGGAAGGAGAGTGATAATATTTCCTATGTAGTGGTGAAGGAGAGGGATCTTGAGGGAGTTTCTCCCCTGAACCCATTCGATGACAACCTTAGAATCCCCAACAATATTGATTAAATCAATTGCAAGCCAAACTACACACTGAAGTATTCCCCTACCTACTAATTTAGAAATCTAGACATTACTAGTTTACTTACTCAATTAAAGCATGGTTCACTCATTGCTTCAAGATCTAGTCTCTTGCCAAAGTCAATCATGTTGTTATTTGATTTTAATGTATGATTAAACTCCTATATATTAATTAAATGAAATTTAGTTTGAGTTCTTATATTTAAATGAAATGAAATTTGATTATAATAAAAAGCTATATATAGTATATCAATAATTAAAAAATATTATAAATTAATAATAATATTGAGTTTATAAATTGAAAAACACCTTTTTTAATATCAAAACATATAATCATAATACTTATCCAATCCAATATAACAAGTGTTATTCCTACCAGCTTAGTTTAAATATAAATATTTATTTCCTTAAAAAAAAAAAAAAAACATGTTATTCAATACTAAATTAATTTCATCCTTGGATTCATTCCTATGAAGCAAGATGTGGCCCAATTGCAGCCTCATCCGGGTAACTTTAAATGACAGTGTCAAAATTCTTATGATGAGAATTTGATCTATCTTTAACTAATCATATAACTAAGTTTAGATAGTCAATTAACACATATTAAATAAATATCAATTGCATATATTAACTACAAAGTGAAATATAATTTTTATGCCGTAAGACGTTTCTCTTTGAAAACAACTCCCCTAGGTGCCACTGTGTACCACTTTTCACCATTGGATAAAATGTTAGACAATTGAAGATTTTTAAGACCTAGGATTAATAGTTAATAAATAAAATAAAACTAATAATTAAAGCAAGTAATGAGGAGGTTTAAAAACTAATCAAACAAACTGTTTCTTTTCTTAACCATTTTTTAATGGATTAACCAAAGACTTATTCCCTTTTCCCTTCTAGATTTTTTCCCTCAATGTGTGCCTCAGCCTTTTTTATGGAAACTACATCCCACTAGTAAGCAGGGCTTTACCAACATCCTCTTGGCTTTAAGTGCCACCAACAATCAAAACTCAAAAATCTTAGATTGAAGGTGGTGGATTTGTGCTTTGCTATCGCCTGGTAAGATTAAACTACAACAGACTCAACATTGTGAATTCGTTCTCTTCTTATTGCATACTACATTTATATTTTATTTTGATATTTAATGAAAGGAGGTACTCTTTCAGTTTCAAACTTATTATAACCGGTTTAAATGTTTCTTTTCCCAAATTTTAGTTTCATTCCACCTAGAATTGGTACTGGGATTGCCTAAATGAGAGACAACCTAAGATCAACACAAGAAATAACTACAAGATTAACTCGGGAAAAGCTATCCAGTAAGAATAAAGTTTCAAGGATTCATCTACATTTCTTTTGGGTGTGGCCATCAATTTTTTTTTCCAGGACGGAACTGTAATTTCAATCAAACACTGGATACCATACAAAGGTAAGGGTACTTCTCCTAAAATCTCATTGTTCACTGCAATCAGAGAACATAATATTTTCAAAGTCTGAAAGATGCAAATAATAGTAAAGAGACACATCTTTTGTATTAAACGTAACCATACGACCAAGATTTGTATTATGCTGCTCAGGATCTAGTTCTTGGTCCTTTTCACACAAGGTAAAGAGCTCGAGACACCAATCCCATGCCATTTTTGTCCCTTTTCACAGCAGACAGAGAGATCAACGAAAATTCGATGTTAAAGTTGTGTGGCTGCAGCTCCAAGTGAGTTCGACTATTTGATAGTTTGACTCTTTGGAACTCAAAATTGTGAGAAATTTTGTGGTTGGAATCAAACATAACATGATTAGGTTGTTTCCCCATAGCACGACACTAAAATTATTGAGAATGGTATTCGATGTGATTGCAGTTCGCTCATTCTTATGTGAGTTCTGATGTCTTCCCAGTGCATCAAAATCATAGAAAGGAAAAACGCGGCGGGATTTAGCGCACATGGTAGAACTAATGTTAAACTAAATTCAAAATTTCAAATGAATAAATTAATGTACAAAATTCTCTCTCTCATTTTCGATTTCAAATTAAAAATGGTATAGGCCTTGTATTACAGATGATGATGATAATTTAGATCATCATGCACATGGTAGATGATCTTGCATCAGACATGGATGATGAATGTTAATCCATTACCATTCCATGGAAAGTGTTGGCCTGAAAAATTATGTAGACCATTGAAGTTTAAACCTTTTGTCAGACTTCTTCTCCTTACAGTGTATTAAATAACATATAGACTTGTAAATATGGCTTTCCTATTGATAATCATGTTGACAAATCGAACAATTTGGTGATGCAATCAAAGAACCAAACTATTCCGTGCTCCAGATCGATGGCATGCAGTGTCCCAAACCCCTCAAAGTTTAAATAAAAAGGACGTCCCACATTAAATAGTTTCCAAAACTGTCAATGCTCCAGATTTAATATGGGAGTCGTCTAACGAGCTGGAGGAATTGCCCGGACGGTCAAAATTGGCCGGAATCCGGGCCAAAAAAATTTAAAAAATCTTGCAGAAACAATGTTTGAATCCTGATTTTGACATTGTAAAAGGATTCAGCACCATCAAAAACATGTAGGACACCCAAAATATTAAACTTTGATAGTTATAACATGGATTTAGAAAAATTCCTGTCGGATTTTCTGAAAATCTTATCAGAATTTTCATGATTTTCAGGGCGGTTCCTCTGGCTAGTTAGACTACGGCTTTAATATTGGACTCGTGCCATATTTCCAAAAATAATGCAAGGGTCTCGTGTAGCTGTTTCTAGTTCACACGTAAACAACCAATGGTTTTTCTTGGGGCTCCCACAACCTCCACCCCACTTTCAAACATTATTTATATATTTATGGTTTTCAAGCTTATGTGTTTATTGTTTTTTCATGCAAGGTCAAAAAGCTTGAAATAAATAGGGGAGAGGCTTCTATTGTTGTGCAATTACCAGTAGTAGTTATAGTACTGGTCCCACACATTCACAAAAAAAAAATCATAAACTCACTAAAATATGCACATAAATACTTTATATTAAGTTATATAAGTTATATAAATATGTACAAAATGGGCCTAGTTTTTTATTAGACAAACAACTGTCATTCACCAAGTCTTAACATCACATGTGACAAGACCTATTGTCTTAAGTACCTCAACTTCTGAATTACCAAATAAATCAAAATGCACTACAAAAAATTACAATGCTTTCCATCCAAAAGTATAGTTATCCCTTCAAACAGTCACCCACTAATTTTGCATTGGGGCAATAGATCCCATTGCTGGGTAACACCTGCACAAGGCTGGGTAACACCTGCACAAACATAGGTGAAATGTGTGTCATCCATATGTACATATCTGTTTAGCCATTCAACCTATTGAAGACATTAAATGACACCATTCAATTCAGGAAATAGTTCACCCAACCTTTCAATTCAAGAATTAAACACAACAACCCTTTCAATTCAGGAATTAAATTTAGGAAAGAATTTCAATTCAGGAATTAAATTCAGGAAATCACAAGGATCAATCGTGAAATCTTATCATACATTGAATAATGTACAAATCAATCCACAACACAAAATTGAATTTGGGAGATGGAAATCCATGCCAATCTTCCCTACCAATTAAATTATAGATCATAAAACTATAAAACATCAACCCTTACTACATTTGAAGCATTCATTATACTCTTAAGCTACTGCTGACATACATTCAGAGTTTGCACATACAATCAGAGTTTTCATACAGTGTTCCATTCATTTTGCAGACATACAATCGTTTCAGACAATGAGTTTTCATTTTGCAGACATATAACCATTTTCAGACAGTGTTCCAGACATACAGATAGAGTGTGCTTAGTGTTACATTCTAGACAGAGTGTGTGCATAATGTTACATTCATTCTCTTCATTTAGACAGAGTGTGCTCAGTGTTACATTCCAAACAAAGTGTGTGCACAATGTTACATTCATTCTCTTCATCGGTTTCTGGAGCGTTGCTAGAGACATACAGGTTTTTGGTTGTTCTTGAATAATTTTATTATATTGAGTACTTTATCATTATTTTAGTTGAGAAACCATGTTAAGCATATAAGTAATGAGAGTTATGTTTATAAGAAAATCACATAGATTAAAGGAGCTATGAGTGTTCAAGCTAACTTACTAAGACACGACCTGGAAAGCTTACTACATTGCTCATTAGCTTAGATTGACTAAGTAAAGCATAATCGTTGTTATAAGAACAGAAAGCTACTAACTACATAGGAGTTAGAGAGATTGCAAGAGTGGAAATACAACTAATTAGAAGTCTCATGGAAGTTTCACTATAGCTTCCTTCTTAACTATTGCTTCTGAACTGCTACTTAGCTCAAGCTAAGAGAAACAAGTTGAACTACAGCTAGTTGTATCACAGGCTTAGCCAAATATAATGAATTGTTGTATCTATTTTGTTTTAAAAAAACAGGAAACATTAACACATATTTGCTGAGCATATACGCACTAGGTAGATAAGTCCATGTCCAAAGATAAGTCCATCTACAAAGTGTATCTAGAGCTTATTGACATGGAATAAGGTTGAGGTCGATAGCTAGTATCATTGACAGGAGGTGGACTTTGCAACCAGTCATATAGCCAAACATAGGCAGTGTTCATTGCCATAAGGGCATTTGATAGCCGATCATTAGAAGCCATAGCTGCCAGACATATCACTACCTTTCATTAGTATAACCTAAATCAATAGCAAAGACAAGAGAAATGGTTCCAACACCAAGAGTTTAAGCAGCATCACCAACAGTCAATAGGGAATTTCCAACCATAGGTGAAAACAAGCAACTGTGCGGAATTTTTTTGAAATTAGCCCTGAAAAAATACTCTACATAGGTACATACTTAAGTACAGAACAAAAACAACAGGTGGTAGAAATTATTCACTTAACTATGAATTTCCAGTTAAATTTCCTATCTAGTTAGTTTTTATTTCCAAGTCAATACCTCATTTCAACCCTTGCCCCCAATAGATGAAATTTAACAAAGTCACCAAACTTGTCTTAATGAAGCCAAAAAGTATGTTGTTTACAGCCATGTTAAGCACCTAAAAGAATAGCAAAGGCAAGATCAGTGGTTCCAGCACCAAAATTTTAAGTAACAACACCAATGAATTCATCTTCAAACTTGCATACACTTAACAAGAAACTATGAATGTCCTGTTAGTCAATACCTCTACACCAGTACAAAAAGTATGAATTCATCTTGAAACTTTCATACACTTAAACAGAAACTTTCTTACGGCCATGCTAACAAACTAAACAAATAGCAAAGGCAAGAGCAGTGGTTCTAGCACCAAGAGTTTAAGCAGCAACACCAACAGTCAATAGGGAATTTCCAGCCATAGGTGGAAACAAGGAATTGTGCGCTAAACTTGTTGAAATTAGCCCTAGAAAAATAGTCTACATAGGTACATACTTAAGTACATAACAACAACAATAGCTGGTAGAAATTATTCACTTAACTATGAATGTCCTGTTAAATGTCCTATCTAGTTAATTTTTATTTCCAAGTCAATACCTCTATCCAACCCTTGCCCCCAAGGGATGAAATTTAACGAAATCACCAAAATTGTCTTAATGAATCCAAAAACTATGTTGCTTACAACCATGTTAACAACCTAAAAAAATAGCAAAGACAAGAGCAGTGGTTCCAACACTAATATTTTCAACATCAACACCAAGGAATTCATCTTCAAACTTGCATACACTTAACAAGAAACTATGAATGTCCTGTTAGTCAATACCTCTACACCCGTACAAAAAGTATGAATTCATATTGAAACTTGCATACACGTAACCAGAAACTTGCTTACAACCATGTTCACAACCTAAAAAAATAGCAAAGACAAGAGCAGTTGTTTTAGCACCAAGAGTTTAAGTAGCAACACAATATTCAATAGGGAATTTCTAGCCATAGGTGGAAACAAGGAACTGTGCGCTAAACTTGTTGAAATTAGCCCTGGAAATATACACTACATAGGTACATACTTAAGTACATAACAAAAAAAAAGGTGGTAGAAATTATTCAAAAACAATATGGTGAATTTTCTTGGGACTGCTTCGACATGAAAGGAATTCATCTTCAAACTTGAATACACTTAACAAGAAACTATCAATGTCATGTCAAATGTCCTGTCTAGATAGTTTTTCTTGCCAAGTCAATACCTCTATTCAACCCTTGCCCCCAATAGATGGAATTTAACGAAGTCACCAAACTTGTATTAATGAAGCCAAAAAGTATGTTGCTTACATCCATGTTAACAACCTAAAAAAATAGCAAAGGCAAGAGCACTGGTTCCAACACTAAGATTTTAAGCATCAACACCAAGGAATTCATCTTCAAACTTGCATACACTTAACAAGAAACTATGAATGTCCTGTTGGTCAATACCTCTGCACTAGTAGAAAAATTATGTTGATTACAACCATGTTAACAATAGAAGATGCCATGTTAACTTACAACCATGTTGCTTACAACCATGTAGCTTACAACCATGTATCTTAACAACCATGTAGCTTAACAGCCATGTAGTTAACAGTCAATAGGTATCACTTATCTTTCTCATGTTGATATTACAAGTCATACATAATTGAAATACAATATAATGTAAATTATTCAATAATTCAAAGTAACAATGTAATCCAAATTCAATTGTTAAGGTAAACCAGGTATGTTCCACTTCAATGTCAATTAATTCACAACAAACAACATAAGATTTCATGTTGTTAGTAGTAAATAGGTATTACTTATTGAATCTCATTCTAATATTGGAATTCATACATAAATATAGTTTACTCTATACAATTGTGCTGTAATACTTATCAAATTTTTTACTCATGTTGTACTTGAATACAAATTTAAATCAGAATTTCATGGTAAATCTACAGGTTGTTGGAGCCATGACAAGAGTTTATATTGTAGATCAGATAAGGAACAGGAGGCGAGGGAGAAGGGGGGCCCAACTGAGGAGCAGTTCATCAGATGAGGATGTCAATGTTCCCAATGCTCCTAGCAATGTCATTGAAAAGGAACCTATGGTAGTGGATCATCCCAACCCACCATCAGCCATAAAGCCATCTTCAACCACAGTGCAAGGCACAAGTTCAAAAAAGAAAATCAGTGCCATCAGAGGCTGGACAAAGAAATACATGCTCGATGCAATTGATGACATCGAGTTTAAGGGATATTCAATCTGTGCATCTACAAAAAAACATGGCATTGCTGCCTCTAACATACATTATTGGATAAATGGGTTGACTAATACAGAGCATAGATGGCCTGTTACAGTTATGACTGAAGAGGAGGAAGATGAGGTGGTCTAGTGGTGTAAGGAGATGGTCCAATTGGGACATGGGTTAGAGTTTATACAACTTAAATCCATTGTAGCTCAAATCTGTCAAGGCAGGCCAAACCCCTTTAAATATGGTTTTCCTGGTAAGTCATGGTGGAGTGGGTTTAAAAAGAGGCATCCAGACCTTGTGTTACGTACAACGGAGGGCCTTGACAGAGACCGAGCTTTAAATCTATGCCCTGCAATTGTTTCCAAGTTATATAACACTCTTTCTGCTGCATATGACCAACACTCATAGGCCCTAGACCATATATGGAACTGTGATGAAACAGGATTACAGGCAGGAAGAAATTGTGGTATGTGGGTAATTTCCAAGAGAGGGAGTAGAAATGTGCCTAAGATATTGCTTAAAAGCAGGGAGTGGATCACAATTCTTTCCTGTGACAATGAAATTGGTTCATCAATACCAAGATTTTATCTATTTAAAGGTAAAACTCAACTAAAAAATTATATACAGAATTGTGAACTAGGTGCATGCATGGTTGCACATCCACATGCATTGATGACAAAGGCACTATTCCTGAATTGGCTTTTCCACTTTGCTACTTCTGTATCGGGTGGTGTCTCTCCCGAAAACAAGCACTTACTGATTTTAGATGGCCATGGAAGCCACATGGCTGTGCAGACAATCGAGGAGGCCAATAAGTTGGGCATTAACTTGTTAACATTGCCGACTCATACCACTCACATATTGTAGCCCCTTGACATGAGGGTGTTTGGGACTTTCAAGAACTATTTCAAGGTCGAGTGAGCTTCATGGATGGCAAATAATCCAAGGGTGGTGTTAGCCACCTATAATATTTTTTATAGAAAAAGGTGGCTAAGACTATTTGGAGCCTTCAAGGAACAAATTTTATTTACTAAAAAATGTTGGCTCTTGAAGTCTCATTTAAGGCCTCATGCCTCTGTCCAAAATCTTCATTTCTGTTCCCATTTTATATTCAGAAATTCTGCTAATTTCATGAGGAAAGACTACTAAAAGACCATCATTTTCCCCCTTCCCCTCTTCCAAAAATAACCTTCATTTTCTCCCCCCTTTTTTCATATTATCCCTCTATTTTTCATGAGTCTCTTTCTTCCATTCATGAAAATCCATTTTTATAAGGTTTGAAACCCACTTTTTAACCTTACCGAAACCTTCAAACCCCTTTAAAAACATTGAAAAAACCATAAAAATTCATGTTTTGATTACAGGCTTTAGCCCCTTTGGCTAAGCCCCCTAACCACTTCCCCCACATGCCCTTACCATGAAAACCAAGTGCTAAGCCCCTCACGGTGCTTATCACATTGCTAAATTTCAAGCGAGCGCAAGTATTTTGCCGTGTCGCTTTAAAAAGTTCCGATGCGATCACCTGTTGTATTATAAACCTCCCGATCGCATCATATTATATATATATATTCTCCAGTGGGCCCACCTTCGGCGCTTATCCTTTCTATTTTTTCCTTCCCGATCACCTTTTCTCCCTTGTAAAATATAAAACCCACTTTTCCAAACTTTTGTTATAAAAAGCCAAATCACGTGTTAAATATTAAATGGGTTGATTAAAAAGACCGACGCGCAATCACATCGGAAAATTTCAATGGGTAGATTGAAAAGCCCTGGCCCGAAGGCCCGACTCCGATAAGCCCATATATACATAAGCCCGGGCCTATAGTTCTCTATAAAACAGGCCCCATAACCGGGCGCCTAATCGCATTGGAGATTTTCTTTGGTGCGGTTTCAATATTTATTACCGCCGATTGCGATTGGCCGATAGTGCAATCGCATCGGCCCTTTCTTCGATTATCGCAATCGCATCGGCCTATCCCCCGATCATCGCAATCACATCGGCCCTTTCTTCGATTGCGCAATCGCATCGCCTTATTCCCGACTGCCGATTGTGATTACCCTGATTCGTTTTCCACTGTTGATCTAATCTTTAGATCGACGGCTTGCGCTTCATCGCATCGGAGTTTTTTCATCGCACCCCTTTTCTCCTCCCGCCGATTGCAATCTCCCGATTAGATCTGGACCGTACACGTGTCCAGATCCAACGGTTATGATCCTCTCCCGCCTTCTGAAGCAGTTTAACCCATTTCGCAGGATTTCTTAACTATTTTTGTGTTTTGCAGGTGTTTTAAATGGTTCTCCATGGTATTGAAGAGAAAGGTCGAAGGCCGGGAAAGACGTTTCCCGTGCCTTCTATACATTAAAAGAAGCCATCCGCAGGGCTCCATTCCACATTTTATCAACGCTTTATGGGCGTCGGTACCATAAAGAGCCCTGCGTGGCCTTGCACATCGACAAGACAATGTGTTTAAAACAAGATTTAAAAGAGTATAAGTTTGAAGAAAAGGGCACGACAGAGAAGAAGATTGAAGACAGATTTAGGGAATTACGGTTACGAATAATTATAAAAAACCTAATTCCCTGGATCAAAACACAGTCAAAAGAAATCATAAGTGTTTTAACTGACAAAAAGGTTTCCACCACCTGCATTTGAGGCGAATTTATTCCTCATCTACTACAAGAGCCACCTGTTGCCTCAAAACATTCAAAACAAAGGCTGAAGTTATTGATTAAAGAAATATATACCTCTAGTGCTGCCAAGAAGTTAATTCTGCCACAGGAAGCAAATGCAACAAATATCTTTAGGATTACTCCATGTTATGCAGAGCCTGGAAGTCAACAAAGCTCCCACCGAGTTTAAATAATAATTGTAAAACATTAATACATCTATCCACCTGTAAAATTCTCCATCAAGCCCCTCAAAAGGCCGAGAAGTCTTAAGTCTGTATTAATTATCCTTGAGATCTTTTGTTAAGATCCCACCTCCTCATCCTTCTATAAATACTTCAGTAGAAGATGAGATAGGGGTTGGTTGATTGGTTGTTGTTTGATCACAAGTTGTGATACTGAAAACTCTTTGAAATAAATACATAGTCCGCTGAAGTTGAAGAAGAAACTGGAGTCTTGGATGTCTTGATGATGTTGTTGCATGCTTGTTCCTGAGAAGGCTCTATCATTGGATCCATGAGCTTGGCTGTTGGTGAAGTATTCTGAATTGTTTTATGTTTTCCCATGTTTTCATTATGTTCCATAATTTCTTACTACAGTAGGTTGAAAGTTTTAGGCTAAGAAATGACTCTTGGAAGCACCTTAGACCTGTTCATCCTTCACTCTTTCATGTTTTCTTCTGCTGAAGTATTTTAGAGGCTTTAATCTCTCTCTTTAGTATTCATGCTTGTTTATTTCCTTAATAGTTTGAACAGTTGGTTTCAGCATGATTATGGTTTTCCCTGCTTGTCTGCTGCCACTTAAAAACTATTATTGAAGTCTCCCTTTGAAGTTCTTTGCTTACAGTGAATCAAAGAGGTCTGTTTTGATCTTGCCCTTTTTCCTCACTTAAACAGTTGGCTTAAAGGTCGTTATAATTATGATCATAGATTTTTTTAGGTGTTCCCTCTTCTATGACTGTAATTATCAGTAATGATTTTATGTTTCAAAGTCCTTTAAAATAAAATCTTTGAGGAAATAGGGTGTTCCCCGAATCTTAGATTTCATTTTAAAAGTTGTTTTGAAATCATTATTTTCTTAAAGGTGTGATTTGTAGAATTTATGGTTAGCCCTGTCGATCAAAGAGCTCTTTATTGTTCAAATTATGCTTTCGAATTCCCTTTGTTGAGAATTAAACCTCTATTTCCAAATCATTAATGTTCATCTCATTCCAAAAACAAAAGGATCCTGTGGCCAAGTTAGATTTTCCCTTTGATATCCCATATCCATTGATGAGTTTGTTATGACCTTTTCTTGTCTCCATTGCCAAATGAACCAGATATTTCTCTATCCTATATATCTTTCCTAGGCCTTTCATGTTTTGTTGTCTCAATCCAACCAAACAATCAAAAAAATAAACACCTACACTTAATAACTAGTCTAAAACCAATACTCAAAGCACACAAGATAAACCTTTGCAATTTTTTTTTTGAGAGATCCCTCTCTCAGAACAGGAGGACTAGATCCTGTAACTCTAAATATTGGTTCTGATGTTGCCTTGTCTTTTGATTTTCCAAACTATCAAAACACGGGACACCAACATAATGGCGATCATGGTGGGACCTACTGAGAATACAGTGGTTTGAAAACCCTCTTCAAACTTTTTAGGCCCAGTATAACATAAGTAACCTTCTTCAAGCACTACTTAACAAATGGTAATCATGATAGGACTTAATTGAATCAGTGACAAACTAAGTAACCCTTAGGATTCCCTTTAGCCCTTATCAAACCTTGAAGGAGCTAGTTACCAAGCCATAAAGAGTAAACTATGTTTGTTTTTAACACCTTAGCTAAGTGTGAAATCAGACTTAGAACACTCTCTTAACCTATAAGACCGAAATAACTCAGAAAAACCCAAAAACATTTCAGTTTGGCTTCATAATAAACATGGTGGTGGACCAAAATACCTTTTACCTCCAAAAGAGCTAAAAATTTCCACCTGGCGACTCCACAATCCCAAAAGACCTAATGAATCCACTGGAAGAAGACTCTGAACTGGTTGAAAAGATACAGTGACCTCTTTATTACAAATATGGATCCAAGTATGGACATAGAAGCTAAACTAAACACATTATTGGACCTAATTGGAAAAATAGTGTACATTCTTGATAAAAGATTGGAAAGACATGAGGATGATATAGATGTTGATTATCCAGAGCAACCTATGTTTTTCCCAGATCAAACACAAACTCAACCATTACGAGACCTAGACAATGAGCAATATGTAGATGATGATCAAGACTTTATAGAATAAGGTGAGCAAGATTATAGAGAAAACAAAAAAGAAAAATTACTAATCATGATGGAGAAAATGGTGCACATGCTTGGGAAAAGATTTGAAAGGTATGAGGCCAATTTAAATACTGATGATCTAGAGTAGCCCATGCTCCTTTCAAATCAAGAAAAAACCCAGAAACTACAAGATATCTATGATGAACAAGATTACAATGAAATCAATCAAGAAGGTTGTCAGGAAATTCCTGATTACCTACCTATATCTTGTACAAGGCTATTAAGAGAGCTTCGTGATCAAATTAAAAATACTTATAGTGAGTAGTGCCTTGAGGAAAACATAAGCCATCTTGAACTCACAAAATCTAAAATAGGAGAAGAGACAACACAACCAGAGTCTCTGCCTTTATGTCATGAATCATTTCAGATGATTAAAGAAGAATGGAATCCTGATAATCTATTAGAAACAACTCCCGAATCCCATATTTTAATTAACTGTCACAAAAATCATGAGGAGTTGTTTAGGACTGAGATAGACCAGGAAAAACATGAGAAACCTCAAAGCTCCCTTGCAAACTCAAATGGAGATCCATTAGAAGAGGCTCAAGAAGACCGCTGTACATTTGTCCTAAGCCAAAAGACAATTCCTTCTCTCTAAACAGAAGAAGAGATTGATCTAATATTAAATAAACAGCCAACCTCCAAACCTACATTTGAAAAAAACACTTCTGCTTATCTACTTATTGAACCTTGTTGTCTTGAATCAGAAAACACAGTTCTAGAAAAGATAAAAGAGGAACAAACTGATAACCCAATATGTTTGATTGGTGAAATTGTGTATACTAATGATTTTTCAACTTCTGATCAATCTAATGATGATGATGAGCTTCAAAAAGAAACTAATCATGCAGGGAAACCAGCAGTGGATTGGTGTCATGAATTTCATTATCATCAGCTTGAGAGCAGCAATCAGCCAATCCAATCCATCAGAAATAGCTTTCACATAATTGGGAATCAGCAATCTATTAGTTGTAATGTTGGGGTTGAGGAGAAAGATGAATTTCTTGAACAGGATGCATATAAGGAGCCTCCTCTTGAAAGGGTTGAGGTAATAAAAGATACCCCTACTCAAGAACATGATGATCTCTTCACAGAGCACAGTCCACTGAATTAGAGCATACCAGGACTGCAAGAGGAAAACACTGCAACATATGATGAAACCTCTAGTTCAGATAATGATGAAGATGAAGAAGAGTTTCTTTCTCAAGATAATCTTTGCCTTGATCCAATGGAGGAAAAAGAGATAATCCTGGTTGAAACACATCTTCCAAATACTCTTAACCAGACACTATTTCAAGATCCCTATGCTCACTTCTTGAAAATATTTGAAGAAGGGATAAAGGTTATTAGGAGTAGTGTATTACCAAAAGAAAGAAGATTATTTAACCCTACTGCTGAGAAACAAAAAGAATGGGAGTGGCCCTGTTTTTCCAGCCTGCCCAAAGGGATGAAGAAGGACCAATCATGGAATCATTTACTGGATTGGTTGTACTGGAAAAGAGAGTTCATTAGATAAACATGTAAATATTCCAAGTTAGAGTAGGTTAGATAGGAATTTCAATAAAGCTTAGCTTTGAGCATTTAGTTAGTCGTTGATTTTTGTCTTGAAAGAAAAAGAAAAATCTAAAAAAAAGAAAAAAGAAAAGAGGGCAGATTGTAAAAACAATAAAGGTATAGCCCCATACCAAAAAAGAAAGAAAATAAATTCTGAAAGTGTGCAAGCTTAAATGCCACTCCTCAAAACACATTTATAGTTAGTCAAACTGTTCAATCTTGACTAATTAGCTTTAAATTTTTCTGCTGATAGGATAGTGAATTCGATTTGCCAAACCGTCTAATCTTGGCTTATCAGTAGATAGTTTAGGATTGAAATCAAAGGTTCAAACAAGCTAAAAATTGAACCTAAGTTTCCAAAATAAAGATGACTCAAATCTGTTTTATTTTTTGAGTCAAAATAGATGCAAAATTGGTTCTAATCCGCTCAAAATCTAAACCAGATGATGAAGAAAATAGCTCACACAGTAGTAAAAACAGAATGTAAAAGGATGAAGGAAGTGCTTTAAAAACTTTCAGATCTTAAGCCTTCCATTTTGATTTAATTTTATGCAAAATAATGTCTATGTGCAGCTTGTTTTTATGCCATAGATCACAGCAAGTCAAACAGCTTAATCTTGACTTGGATGTTTTTAAATTTTTGTTGTAGAAATTAGAGAATAAAATCTGATTGGACAGTTTAATCCCAAACAGATAGTAGATTAGGTAGAGAATTATATGGATTCAACTGTTTAATCTGAATCCATGGAGAAATAAGAAGTAGAACTAGATTAGATTTTTTGCTTTCAAAAAGAATAAAATGTTGTAAGAGAGCTTGCCAATCCAAGTGCACTCTAATGAAGAAACAAATGTTAGATTTGTAGGATTGGGTAGGTAGAAATCTTGTTGATAAAAGATCCATTGTTTTTCCATGGCTGTTAGCATTTCCAGAGCAAAAGAATATCATTCAAATCAAAGAAAGGCAGCCCAATGGATGAGGCAACTGATCAGCCTCCCAGAAAATGCAAGTATGAAGTTCTTGATGCCTTCAAGAAGGCATCATCCCCAACTGGAGCCACTGTTAGCCACCTATAATATTTGTTATAGCAAAAGGTGGCTAAGACTATTTGGAGCCTTCAAGGAACAAATTTTATTTACTAAAAAATGTTGGCTCTTGAAGTCTCATTTAAGGCCTCATACCTTTTTCCAAAATCTTCATTGTTGTTCCCATTTTATATTCAGAAATTCTACTAATTTCATGAGGAAAAACTGCTGAAAGACCATCATTTTCCCCCTTCCCCTCTTCCAAAAATAACCTTCATTCTCTCCCCCCTTTTTTCATATTATCCCTTTATTTTTCATGAGCCTCTTTCTTCCATTCATTAAAATCCATTTTTATAAGGTTTGAAACCCACTTTTTAACCTTACCGAAACCTTCAAACCCCTTTAAAAACATTGAAAAAACCATAAAAATTCATGTTTTGATTACAGGCTTTAGCCCCTTTGGCTAAGCCACCTAACCACTTCCCCCACATGCCCTTACCATGAAAACCAAGTGCTAAGCCCCTCACGACGCTTATCACATCGCTAAATTTCAAGCAAGCGCAAATCTTTTGCCGTGTCGCTTTAAAAAGTTCCGATGCGATCACCTGTTGTATTATAAACCTCCCGATCGCATCATATTTTATATATATTCTTCGGTGGGCCCGCCTCCGGCACTTATCCTTTCTATTTTTTCTTTCCCGATCACCCTTTTTCCCTTGTAAAATATAAAACCCACTTTTCTGAACTTTTGTTAAAAAAAGCCAAATCACGTGTTAAATATTAAATGGGTTGATTAAAAAGACCGACGCGCAATCGCATCGGCAAATTTCAATGGGTAGATTGAAAATCCCCGGCCCGAAGGCCCGACTCCAATAAGCCCATATATACATAAGCCCGGGCCTATCGGAGTTCTATATAAAACAGGCCCCATAACCGGACGCCTAATCGCATCGGAGATTTTCTTTGGTGCGGTTTCAATATTCATTACCGCCGATTGCGATTCGCTGATCGCACAATCGCATCGGTCCTTTCTCCGATTATCGCAATCGCATCGGCCTATCCCCCGATCATCGCAATTGCATCAGACCTTTCTCCGATTGTGCAATCGCATCGCCTTATTCCCGACTGCCGATTGCGATTACCTCGATTCGTTTTCCAATGTTGATCTAATCTTTAGATCGACGGCCTGCGCTTCATCGCATCGGAGTTTTTTCATCGCACCCCTTTTATCCTCCCGCCGATTGCAATCTCCCGATTAGATCTGGACTGTCCACGTGTCCAGATCCAATGGCTACGCTCCTCTCCCGCCTTCTGAAGTAGTTTAACCCATTTCGCAGGATTTCTTAACTATTTTTGTGTTTTGCAGGTGTTTTAAATGGTTCTCCATGGTATTGAAGAGAAAGGTCGAAGGCTGGGAAAGACGTTTCCCGTGCCTTCTATACATTAAAAGAAGCCATCCGCGGGGCTCCATTCCACGTTTTATCAACGCTTTATGGGTGTCGGTACCATAAAGAGCCCTGCATGGCCCTGCACATCGACAAGACAATGTGTTTAAAACAAGATTTAAAAGAGTATAAGTTTGAAGAAAATGACACAGCAGAGAAGAAGATTGAAGACAGATTTAGGGAATTACGGTTAAGAATAATTATCAAAAGCCTAATTCCATGGATCAAAACACAGTAAAAAGAAATCATAAGTGTTTTAACTGACAGAAAGGTTTCCACCACCTGCATTTGAGGCGAATTGATTCCTCATCTACTACAAGAGCCACCTGTTGCCTCAAACCATTCAAAACAGAGGCCGAAGTTATTGATTAAAGAAATATCTGCCTCCATCGCTGCCAAGAAGTTAATTCTGTCACAGGAAGCAAATGCAACAAATATATTTAGGATTACTCCATGTTATGCAGAGCCTGGAAGTCAACAAAGCTCCCACCGAGTTTAAATAATAATTGTAAAACATTAATACAACTGTCCACCTGTAAATTTCTCCATCGAGCCCATTAAAAGGCCAAGAAGTCTTAAGTCTGTATTAATTATCCTTGAGATCTTTTGTTAAGATCCCACCTCCTCATCCTTCTATAAATACTTCAGTAGAAGATGAGATAGGGGTTGGTTGATTGGTTGTTGTTTGATCACAAGTTGTGATACTGAAAACTCTTTGAAATAAATACATATTCCACTGAAGTTGAAGAAGAAACTGGAGTCTTTGAAGTCTTGATGATGATGTTGCATGCTTGTTCCTGAGAAGGCTCTATCATTGGATCCATGAGCTTGGCTGTTGGTGAAGTATTCTGAACTGTTTTATGTTTTCCCCTATTTTCATTATGTTCCATGATTTCTTACTACAGTAGGCTGAAAGTTTTAGGCTAAGAAATGACTCTTGGAAGCACCTTAGACCTGTTCATCCTTCACTCTTTCATGTTTTCTTCTGCTGAAGTATTTTTGAGGCTTTAATCTCTCTCTTTAGTCTTCATGCTTGTTTATTTCCTTAATAGTTTGAACAGTTGGTTTCAGCATGATTATGGTTTGCCCTGCTTGTCTGCTGCCACTTAAAAATTGTTATTGAAGTCTCCCTTTGAAGTTCTTTGCTTATAGTGAATCAAAGAGGTCACTTAAACAGTTGGCTTAAAGGTCATTATGATTATGATCATAGATGTTTTTAGGTATTCCCTCTTCTATGACTGTAATTATTAGTAAATATTTTATGTTTCTAAGTCCTTTAAAATAAAATATTTGAGGAAATAGGGTGTTCCCCGAATCTTAGATTTCATTTTAAAAGTTGTTTTGAAATCATTATTTTCTTAAAGGTGTGATTTGTAGAATTTATGGTTAGCCCTGTCTATCAAAGAGCTCTTTATTGTTCAAATTATGCTTTCAAATTCCCTTTGTTGAGAAGTAAGCCTCTCTTTCCAAATCATTAATGTTCATCTCATTCCAAAAACAAAAGGATCCTGTGGCCAAGTTAGATTTTCCCTTTGATATCCCATATCCATTGATGAATTTGTTATGACCTTTTCTTGACTCCATTGCCCAATGAACCAGATATTTATCTGTCCTATATATCTTTCCTAGGCCTTTCATGTTCTGCTATTTCAATCCAACCAAACAATTAAACAAATAAACACCTGCACTTAATAACTAGTCTAAAACCAATACTCAAAGCACACAAGATAAACCTTTGCAAATAAAATTTTGAGAGATCCCTCTCTGAGAACAAGAGGACTAGATAATGTAACTCTAAAGATTGGTTCTGATGTTGCCTTGTCTTTTGATTTTCCAAACTATCAAAACACGGGACACCAACAGGTGGAAGTAAAGAGGTTTGAGCTAGCTGAGCTTGCAAGTAAAGCATTTAAAATGGCTCTCACACCTTCTAATAACAAGGCTGGATTTAGGAGGACTGGTATATGGCCACTTAATTTTGATGCTCTTATGCATGATACCAGTTGTATCCAAGCATTTGAAGTGGAAGGTCAAGAAGCAGAGAACTTAGAAGAGCATGTCGGTGCCCAAGAAGATGTAGCTGCTGCTGAAGGTATACTGTCCCTTTCTGAAGGGTTGTTTTATGGTGGTGATGATGTTGAGCATGTCAGTGAGACACAGTTCAGTCATGAACCAACTAACAATATCAATGAGGCTATCACACCCACTGATGCAGCTGACAATGAGCAATTGACCATGCCAACCCAAGTAAGCGCACCATCGTGGTTGGCATAGGTCGTGATGAATATCACTGGAAATAATGTATCTACCACCAATGAGGAGGAAAGCATGGACATGCCTTCACAACCATCAGGGTTAAACACCGAACTTGTTCATTATTTTGTGGACAATGGATCACTAGAAGAGGAGCCTATTAAGCATGAAGTACCTGAAGAAGACAACAATGGAGGCCAACCAGTTGTCCCAAAGGATGAAATCCAAGTGCTAGGTCCGAAGGAGCATGGGGCAACAAAAAGGAAGAGATTACTTGGTGCATTCCTAAAGCTACCAGTAGAGAGAGTGAAGGCCTCATCAAGGAACTCAACATCAGATTATCTTCATTTAGGGAGGAGTTCACAATTGCTCACATCTGAAGATTATATGAATTTAATGTTTGAGTCTGAACGTAAAAAGACTGAAATTCAAGAAGCTAAAAAGAGAAAGAAGGAGTTAGCCAATGAAAAGAGGGCTGCAAGGATTGCAACAACAGAAGCTCGAGCAAAGGAAAGGTTGGAAAGACAAAAAGCAAGGGAAGATAAGGAACATCAAAAGCAATTGGCAAGGAAAAAGAGAGAGGCAAAAAAGGTTTAGCAAGAGTTGGAAAAAGGAGGAGGGGTGACAAGCAGGGAAGACCATGGTTCAAGCCAGTTTGAGGAAAATAGGTTGATGTCTGACATGCTAGAACACATTGCAGAACAAAAACCATCATTCCAAGACCTGATTAACATCCAAGTCCCTAGCTATTAGGCAGGGGTTAGGCCCACCTCTTATACCCCTACGAGTGTAGGTTTGAATCCTAACTATGTTTATATGACACCTGCAATCCGTGCTGGGATTAGTAACACAAGTGGACACTTGGGATACTCAGTCCCACCATTGGTACATGGAGTAAATTGGAGTCAACCATATGGAAACATTCAGGTACCTCATAATCATTCAATGTTGGGCAGTCCACCATACTTGGGGCAGGAAGTCAACTCAACAATTTTGGGCAATGCAGGAAATGGAAGCCATCAAGCATAGGGGTGGCATGACTTAATTTTTTTAACCACAAGACACCGTGATTTTGGTAAGGATGAAATCGGTTTGCTAAGGATAGCATCCATGGATGTTTGGGAAGCTACAAACTGTTTCAAATTAATATGTATCAAACAGTTTCTAATTCCTAAAAGTTTGTTAATTTGTTGAAGTTATAGCCTTAGGCTATATCAGAATTTTTATGAAGTTATATGTATGAAGTTATTGGTTATTTAAAATAACACAACACTTGCCATAACCTATATCATAATTTTTAATTTTTAATTAGTATGCTTCAAACAATTTGTAATTTCTACAAAATTATATCTTGTGTTCCTTGGAGTTAACGAATTGGCAGTGTAAGCTCGGTGTCTAACTTGATCACTTGCAAAGGCATAATACCAATCATCAATGACACCATTAAAACAAGTGATAGTTGGTGGCATCATTTTTTTTACTTATAGTGACAAGACAACCCACATTCATCGATAGAAGCTAGTGATAATCTTTATGAATAGTGATTAATAATAGAGTTATGATAGATTTTGCCAATAATAAAAAAGAAACAAAAATCCCTCCATGAACATTTTCTCTGTTGAAAATATTATATGAATATAAACATCACAATTTCAATTTATATTACATCTAAACAAAATATCCCTTGAACATTACATGCTCTTTAATGAACAAAAACATATACTAATAATCCTGTTAAATAGTAATTATATCAACACGGGGAGCAAACCAGTACTCTTATATAACGAAATTGTGTGAGGGAATCAGATAAAATAAATAATGCTAACAAATTCTAATTAATCAGATCAGTGGGCAACAAACCTGTATCATTATACTGGTGCAATGAAAATTCATTGCTAACTTCATTAATAAAAATCACTCAATAAAGGAGGTGAAAATTACTTGCTAACTTCATCAATAAAAATCACTCAATAAAGGAGGAGACTTTGAACAAAGAAATTGAATTCATAAGCAAAAAATGACTATGACACCAAATTCCAACTTGGATTTTGGCCCATTGCCCCACTCTGAAAATGTGTCTTGCAATGAGAATAACCCTGATTGAATGATCCTACCTCTTAATTGATTAAAAAGAAGTGGAATATAAAAATCATAACTGCAAACCAATGATACCCTGAACAAAGAACAGAGGGTGTGAACAAAGAAATTGAATTCATAAACGAAAAAAAATATAAGGTAAAATACCTCTATGGAAGTGACTATAATACCTCGACTTTGTGAAACAAGAATGCAAGATCGAGACTTTACATCCAAGTCAAAACCCTTAAGAGAAACCAAGAACAAAGGTAAAATACCTCTATGGGAGTGACTGTAAAATTAATACCTCGACTCTGTGAAACATGAATGCAAAATCGAGACTTCACATGCAAGTCAAAAAACTTAAGAGAAACCAGGAAAAAAGGTGGTTATACCTTGTTGGAGTGAAACAAGAATGCAAGATTGAGACTTCACATGCAAGTCAAAACATGTGCATATATCAATGTAAATAACACAGTATGAGAAAATGTCAACATTATTAACAACACAATATGATAATTTAGACAACATTATTAACAACACAATATGAGAAAATGTCATCAAATTAATTGAAAACATGTATAGAATATAAAACATTATTAACATACTCGGCTCTGTGGTGGTTATACCTCGGCTCTGTGGTGGTTATACCAATATTTAAACATCAAAATAACAATTTACTGAAAACCCTAAACCCTATATCTCAATTTACACAGATTCCTTTTAATTAACACAAAAACCCTACCCTAAACCTCAACATTACTAACACAATATGAGAAAATGACATAAACCCTAAACCATATATCTCAATTTACACATATTCCTTTTAATTAACACAAAAACCATACCCTAAACCTCAACATTACTAACAAAATATGATAAAATGACATAAACCTTAAACCATATATCTCAATTTACACAGATTCCTTTTAATTAACACAAAACCCTACCCTAAACCTCAACATTACTAACACAGTATGAGAAAATGACATAAACCCTAAACCCTATATCTCAATTTACATATATTCCTTTTAATTAACACAAAAACCCTACCCTGAACCTCAACATTACTAACACAGAATGAGAAAATGACATAAACCCTAAACCCTATATATCAATTTACATAGATTCATTTTAATTAACACAAAAACCCTACCCTAAACCTCAACATTACTAACACAGTATGAGAAAATGACATCGAATTAATTGAAAACATGTACAAAATATAGAACAATTATACTTGGCTCTCAACTCTGTGGTGGATACCAATATTTAAACATCAAAATCTCAATTTACAGAAAACCATAAACCCTAAACCCTATATCTCAATTTACACAGATTCCTTTTAATTAACACAAAAAACCAGACAATTTATAGAAAACCCAAGTGTTTAAAAACACGGTAAAGAAGCTCAACAGAGAAACATATCCTTTAGGTTAAATGTGTTTACAAACACATACATATGACTGGTAGGACAGAGTCCTACCTTAAGAATTCTCTCCTTGCCTTCCTCTCTGTTGTAGCTCCTAGAGACAGCCTAGAGTTGTGATAGACCAGTGCCTAGGACATCTTAATATAGCAAGGAGCGTCTAATATAATGTATGAGAAGACCTTTTGGAGCTTGACTCTTTGACTATATTCACACATGCTTAGGAAATAAACTAGAATGGGACCAAACTCTCGAGCGGCATAGGAAGAATCTTGGAGGCAAGACTTAGAACAATCATACAAAAGCAGGACAATTCTGAGCAATTTCTTGCCAAAGCGGGTGAGTTCAAATATGTCACGGAAATAAGTTATCGGGAAAGGTGTATGTAGTGAATTAAATGTAGAGGAGATATTAGTTAACATTGGCCAGAGTATCCAGATACACAATACCACCATGCATGGGCTTACCAATCTAAGAATCCATACATGACAGTAGCGTTTTAAAAAAACACCCTCCCAAAGAAACTAACATAGCAGAAACATGGTTTAGATGAATATTGGAACAAAATATCATGCATGAGCCATATTTAAAGCGCTTGACTGATCCGAGCATGGGCATCAACTAGGATGAATCCATACCAAAAATCAGTGAGCCACTCGCATTCCAAAACATGATACAGGAAACATGGATGAAATGAAATGACATATTAAAATAACACATAAGAGAAAGTTACAGACTGTGAAATACCAAAGACCAAAATCCTCTTTAACAGATGGAACTCCTCCTCACTAAGACCCTATGGGCTCTGGCCTTCATATAAAATTTCTACAAAATGTATACAAAAAGCCTTTCACTGCATATTTTTTTAATAAAATCTGGAACCCCAAACTATCTATTCTTCGTGAGCTTTATAGGAGAACAAGAGAGCTCGAAAAAGGGAGTAGGTGGTAAAAATTTAACTGTATCATTAAAAAAAAATGGTGAAAATTTATCTTTAGAGCTGTATGTACTTTGCTACCTGCTTTCTGAAGTAAATGCACTGGGTAAAAATATCTTCATGAACACGGTATAGAGTTAAAATCACATGGACATCCCGTCCTTTCCTGGAGAGAAAAATCCTGCTGAAATAAAACTTGGAGGGTATTGTTTATTATGCACAAATATTTGGAGTGATTTGCAGGATCTTCAATCTGGTACTGCGCCTTCAAAAGGTTAGATAAAGGCCTTAAAATCTTCAATTATATGTCTTCAATTCCCTATCTTTCACTGATATTCTCTACCTGCTCCATTAATGTTTCCATCTACAAAATCTGCGTATTTTAATAACTCTGGGGGGGGGTTGACAGATTTTCACCCCTGCTTCTTTAATGAAATCCGTGTCGTAACAGCTTCCTAGATTTCCCTCATAAATTCTGCCTCTGAAAGATGGTTCTTTGATGCATTCTCGGCTTCTGAAACGGAGGCTGTGAATTATGGCAACTTTTCGCCGTTGTAACCCTGCAAAATCCACAAACTTGTTAAAGAAAAACATGCACGGGAAGGTGAATGCGATGGGGAATAATGTGAAATGACAGCGCTGCATGGAGGACTGGTGGAAAAATGTAGGGCGATGGTAGAAAATGCAGCGTAACAATGTGGGATGGCCATGGAGAAAGATAGTGGATTGCGAAAATGATCATGAAAATACGAAAGAAACGAAGGAATGAACCAAATAAAGGTTCGAGGTGATGGAGAGCACGTGGAGAACAACTTGGGGACAGGTGGTGCGATACTAAGGCAATGGAAAATGGATGACGTGGAATGTTGACAGTGGGACTGGTCAAAGGCGGGGGCAATCAAATCTCGACCGTCCGATCTTAGGAGGAGATCAATGGTGGAAAAAGCGTCAGAGGCGATGGACAGTGGGCCAGGGGTGTATTTGCCGTGGATTAAAACTCGTGCAGCTTCGAAGCGCGATGGCCGTTAGATGAAGAGCTTCAGATCAGACGGCTCATGCACATATCTCGCCACGTCCACTGCCAAACTATAATGTGCGATGAACGGCGGTTTTTGGGCCGTACGCGGAGACACGTAGTGAGCACTGTATGGAATCACTGGCCAAATGGGAATTACTGCCCACCGCCGAAAGGCAGTGCAATAGATACCACCTGGTTTTGGAGTATCGCGCTGCGGGGACCACCGGGACAAGTGAGATATGGACCGTCGGATTTACGGGTGAAAGGACGGCTGAGATGTGGTTTGGGTGATGAATGGAGTGGACCACGGGCGTAGTGGAGCATTTCGAATGCCATTCGATCTGTACAGATCAATGGCCGAGGGCGCGCCCGATATTCATATGTGATAAGAGCTTAATGCTTTTGCGCCTGGTTCCAACACTGGGTTACGTGGAGGAAACGACTAAGGGGCTAGGGCCGAAAGGGGCTAAGCCTTGAATATTTTCAAATGTGGATTTTCGACCCTTTTATGCAGTTTTGAGGCGGGAAAAGGGCAACGATAGGCAGCAAAAGGATTACTTAGGCTATCAAAAGAATTTTGAAGGGTTCAAATGGAATGGCCTGCCAAAAATTTAATAGGGGTTTGACATGATCAACATCGGCTCCACCTGGGGACGACACGTTCATCCCCGGACGTGTCGAGAACTCGCAAACCCTCTGATCATCTTTTGTGCAAAATCGGCTCTTCAGCAACCTTGCTTTTCATTTTACGATTCATAATAACACCCACCTTATTCGAACAAAAATGAAACAACAAACTAATATACAATATAATACACCAAGCTTTCTCGGCCTGAGTCAGAACTGGAAATAAGGTTTAAGGAATTGGCCATTTACAGGGGCATCCAGCAAATAGCCCTGTAAATTTTCCAACCTGAAGGTATTATTTCCCCCCTGTTCCACAATTTTGAAAGGACCAAACCAGAGGGGGTCGAATTTACCATGTTTGCCTTTTTCAGCTCTTCGGATATCCCATCTGGGCACCAAATCACCAATCTGCAGCTTCCTGTCCTTGGCATGCTGATCAAAAAGGTATTTCATCTTCTCCTGATATTCCGTCAGCCTTTGATTTACCTGATTGCGTGTTTCTTCCAATTCCACTAGCTGGTTTATTCTCCAGATCATATCATTAGGCTCTTCTTGACTTTCCTGCATGAATCGGGCTACTGGTAGGGCTAATTGAATAGGAAATACTGCTGTCCTCCCATATACCAGTTCATATGGGGATTTCCCAGTTGCTCTCTTGCTGGTAATTCTATTTGCCCACAGAGAAAATTTCAATTGGGAATCCCAATTTTTCTGATTCTCATTTATAGCCTTCTTCAATGCCCTCACCAGGGTTTTATTGGAAGACTCTGCCAAGCCATTTCCCTGTGGATAATAGGCTGTAGAGTGACTTAGTGTGATATTATATTGCTGACAGAAACTCACAAATTTTGTAGACTTGAAAGCCTGTGCATTATCAGTCACTATTTTGGCAGGGCAACCAAACCTGGATATGATGTTTTCCTCCATGAACTTTATGATCACAGTATCTATATCATTCCTTGCAGGTATGGCTTCCACCCATTTAGTGAAATAATCAGTGGCCGTTAATATCCATTTATGCTGACCACTTGATGGAGGATGTATTTCACCTATGAAATCAATTCCCCATTGTCTGAAGGGTTCATCTACGTGCACGGGAATCATGGGCAGAGGTGCCAACAAACTTCTGACATTTCTCACATGCTCTAACCTGGGCAAAGACATCTCCAAAAAGCTTGGGCCAATAAAAACCAGCCTTCAGGATTTTATGAGCAGTGGCCCTCCAGCTGTAGTGACCCCCACAGATCCCTTCATGAAATTCTGCTATAATACTCTCGACTTCATTCTCTGTGAGACACAAGAGTAAGATGCCTGAGGGATCTCGCCAGTATAGCCAGCCATTGGCGACTATGTACTTCTGTGATTTCAATCTCAATGCTCTGTATTAGTTTTATCACAACTTGGAGGGCAACTGAGTGTAAGGAGATATTCTACTATCTCTTTGTACCACTGAATAGTGAGGTACTTCATATGTGTTTCTGGAGTAGCTACTCCAATTCCCTTTTGTTCTTCTTTCTCTTCAGATTCCTCACCTGCTATAATGGACAAATTTATGCCCAGAGCTTGATAGTTTGATTCAGACAACATTTTGGCAAGCCCCTGTCCTTTGATCAGTTTAGTAGGGTGGATTTCTAAGTCATACTCCTGTATTTTAGCGATCCACTTCCCCCTTTTTCCTTCACTATCCCCCTGAATAAGGATATCTTTTACAGCAGCTGTAGGCAGAAATGCAATGATGCGGGATTATAAGATATATACACGGAATGCTTTGAGGGATTTCACTAGGGCGTATGCTTGCTTTTCCAATTTGTTGTACTTTAATTCTGCATCACGGAGCACCTGACTGAAAAAGGCAATAGGCTGCTCATACCCTTCCTCATTTTTCTGCAATAAAACTCCTACTATTATATGAGGTGATGCAAAGGAAAAGATCATAAAAGGTTTGTCATAATCTGGTCCAGCCAGCACAGGGGCTTCTGCAAAAGCATTTTTTATTCTGGTAAATGCCTCTCGTGATTCCTGGGACCATTTAATTTCATTGCTCTTCTTCAGCATGTCAGTTATGTGTCTAACTATTTCAGCATAGTTAGGAATAAACCTTCTCAAGAAATTAATGCGCCCTAGGAATACTTGTACCTCTTTCTTATTTCTGGGAAAAGCAATACCATTTATAACTTCTACCCTCTTAGGATCTATCTTCACCCCATATTTTGTTACAATGTGTCCCAAGAGTTTTCCCTCTTCTAATGCAAATAAAGACTTTTGAGGATTTAGAGAGAGACCATAACTTCCACATTTCTCAAAGGTTCTACGCAGATGCTCGATGTGCTCAGTATCATTCTTGGAAAATATAGTTATATCATCAAGGTAGACTACCAGGAACTTATCTTGCTCCCCAACAAAAGCAATGTCCATGGCCATTTGAAAAGTGGCCCCTGCATTAATCAGTCCAAAAGGCATCCTGGCATACATAAATGTACCCCATGGTGTGGTGAAAGCAGTCTTCTTTTGATCCTCTGGAAGTACAGCCACCTGGTTATAACCAGAGAATCCATCCATCATTGACATCCTAGAAACTCCAATCAATTTCTGCAGGATGTAATCCATCTTAGGTAGTGGATAATTATCTTTTAAGGATGCTCTATTTAAATTTCTAAAATCCACACACAGCCTTATTTTTCCATTCTTCTTTTGTACAGGGACAAGGTTTTCCACCCATTCGGAGTACCTCAATGGTACAATTATTTTTGCCTTTAACAACTTCTTAATTTCCTTCTCAATAGAAGGAAGTAGCAGGGGATTTATTTGTTTGAGCTTCTGCTTATGGGGCTTTGCATCTGCCTTCAGTGGGATTTTGTGCTGCATAATACTGATATCAAAAGTTTTCAAGTTTTGGTAGGACCATGCAAACACATCTATGTAAGACTGAAATAATTTCTGATATAGCCTTTTATATTCTCCTGAGATCTTTTTGGACAATTTTACGATCTTGGGATCAGCCTCAGTACCCAAATTCAGGTCTTCTACCTGATTCTCTTCTACCACTTTACTTGGCTGCAGTGAGACATCATTCTTGTTAAATAATCTTTCTAGAGGCACCAGTCCTCTAGGTATAATGTTTCCCTTTAACTGCAACACTTTATTACCTGCCACTTTCTCCTCCCAATTTCTTTTTGAAGTATCTTCAGACTCAACCTCTTCTTTAGCATCAATCTCCATATTGGAGAATTCTCCTACTATTTCAAGGAATATTTTCATTTTTTCTTCATCTTCAAACACCTACTAGTGTTTGATGTTATCTGGGATTGAAGGCCGATAACGCACCTCAACTTCATATCTTAAAAGAGGGTTCTGAGGTGGTCGAAATGTACTAGCAGCCACAGCAAGGGAATCAACCATCCTATTTTGTTCTCAGGGCATGAAATGGATATTAAATTCCAAGAAGAAATTCTCTACCATGTCCCAAACTTCATTCCTATAAGCCCTTAGCCTAGGATGTTTGGTCTGACACTGATTCCTGACTTGTCTAACCACCAGCTCTGAATCTCCCAGAACTTTTAAACTTTGTATATTCATGTTCCTGGCTGTCTGCAATCCTAACAGGAGTGCTTCATATTCAGCCACATTGTTGGTGGCTTCATATTCTAGTTTGAAAGATAATGGCACCCATTTGCCTGAAGGAGAAATCAATAGTATTCCTGCTCCATTACCTTCTTTAGAATTTGCTCCATCAAAATGAAGTGTCTAGATTCCTGCATCATGGCTCTCTAAGGACTGCTCAGTCTGAATCTGGAAGAAGGATGGTTCATTAGCATAATATTGATCTTCTTCCAGCATCAAGCATGATAAATCTCCTTCTTTACTGTAGGCTGGTGAATTTACAGAATTATCAGCCTTAGTCACCATCTTGACAAATATAGCCTCCCTATACAACATCCTTTCTTGGCCACCAAAAACCGGGATTGTGGCATATGTTAAATCCATCTTGAGTGATGCACTGATTTTTGTTCCCCAGGACCTTGACAGCAACATACCAAAATGAGCTGGGATGTCAGCCACTACGATGTTCATTACCACACTTTTTGTTGGATTTGGGCCAAATTGACCACCAAATCCTTGATCATCCCCAAGAATTTAACTCTTTTGGAGTCAAATGAATAGAGGTATTTGTATGGATGGGTGATTTTTAGTCCTAGTTGTTCCATGACTGACAGAGGCATAAGATTGTGGGAAGCTCCAGAATCTAGCATACAGTTATGTAGTAGCAGGTCATGAATTACTAGAGACACATAGAAGGGAGGAGTAGAGGGGTCTAACTCCTCAACATGTGGGTCAAAGACTACCATGGGTATTTATTCTTGAAGGTTGAGACTATCTGGGATGATTGGTGCTTCTAGAGGGAGCATGAAAGAGGTGACTTGAGATTGATATGCTGGCTGTTTCAACAGTTCAGTCAAGGGGACCAGGATTTTGACCTTTTCGAGTTCCTTTTGCAGATTGAAAGAAGGAGGGGACTTTTCTATCGCAACCTCTTTTGATTCTTTATTTTTAGCCTGGGGCTTGACTTCTTTTGACATCGACTTGGTATTAGGGGGACTGACTGCTTTTGAAGAGGAAGGAATTTGATCATTAGGCTGCAAAGGTTTGTTTAGAGAGCCCTTACCTTTGTCTATGGCTTTCTGCATTGTTGACTCCTCATGAGCAGGTACTTCCTTCTGATGTGGCTCTTCTTCTTGCTCTTAAGTACGAGTTCTCTTCTTAGAAGATCTGAGGTCATATCTTCTATTGAGCTGTGCTTGCATGAGGTCAAAAAATTGCTTACAGCAGTGATCAATCTCTGAGTCTTCCGTGTCTCTAGCCTTTTATTCTTTCTTCAATGAGCATTCCTCTTCTTCTCTATCCGAGAAAGCAAGATTTTCATCCTCCAGTCCATAGGTAGTATCTCCAGTGGGATCATCTTCTAGACCTTCCAGGTACCATGGGTGTGGTACCTGATCCTGTTGCTCTTTTGATTCCCTTGGCAATATTTGCAGGGGTGGTCTTCTGTACTGAGGATTGTAACCTCTGTTTGGAGCATTCTGGAAATTCTTGAAGGCTGTGTTCTTGGCTTCCAATTCAAGCTTGACCATTTTCTTAATCAATTTTCTCATTTCTTCCATTTTGTCTGAGTCTCTATCTTGACTAGAAGTAGATACCTCCTCTTTTCCTCTTCTTTTGGTATCTTGTTCAGCTTTTCCCTTTGATTTACCAGTGGAGGAGAAGTTTTCTTCCAGCTCTAGTGCATCTGCCTGAGCATCATCCAGAGTAGCAGGCTTTATTTCTCTGAGAGAGAAACCAAATTCTGAATCAAAGGCTGCTACAAAAACAACTTTAGCAGCAGTTTGATGGGGTTTCATATCAGCAGGGAGACTCATATAAAATTTATTAAATCTCTTGATAAATTCTGACACTCCTTCATTGTGTCTTTTCTTTAGTGTATTGAACTCAATGAGACAGTTTCCATGATCTTTCTTCTTTCCCCATTTCCCGAGAAAAGTGTCTTCCATGTTATCCCAAGTGGTAATAGAATGGGCATCCAATGTCTTAAACCATTTTCGAGCTTCACCATCAAGATATTGCACAAACAGTCTTAAGACCACATCTAAATTTTCAACATTGAAGTTCCCTGCAAAGGAGCAGAAAGTATCAAGATGTTTTTGAGCATCAATCTCGTTTTCCCCATTGAATCTGGGCAAGATCTTCAGATAATCCTGGGGCATATCATTCAACACTTGGGGTAATGCCAGGGGAGCATATTTATTCATCAAGAAGGCCGGAACATTGGCCATTGGAGGAGGTGGAGGTAGTGCAATAGTTTGATGAGTAAGAGGAGGAGGAGGAGGTAGTGGAGTATGAATAATAATAGGAATATACTCAACTGTAGCTTGAGGGGTTGAGGGGAATAAAGGTCTGTTAACAGCAGATACTTCAGTGACTTCCTTGACCTCTTCGACCTCAGGAGTAGGATGAAGACTGTCTTTAAATTGGACAACTCCTCAGGGTGGACTATCTGAATAGTAATCGGTATCTCCAACAGTGGAGTCGGGAATTTGTAATTGAGAATCTTGAGAGGAAGAGGAAGTAAAGTCTTCTTGAGAGAATTCAGGAATCTCAGAATGGATTGATTTTCTTTCCCTCCAATTTCTTCTATGTATAATCTTTTCAGGGTCAGACACTGAAGGTGTCTTTGGCTTAGACGTATCTTACCTCAGGTGTGGCTTTCGAGGAGCCAGGACTGCAAATAGGTTTATCAAATAAGCAAACGTGGAGTCTCCAAGGTGAGGAATCTACAACTCTCAACTCTCCATACTCACCTACTTGAAGAGTGAATTTGATTTTGTCGAGGCCCAAGGATTTTAAAATTTCTCAGCTTCGTTCCTCGGAAATGGTGCCAGAAAGATGTTTTAGCTCCTAGAGACAGCCTAGAGTTGTGATAGACCAGTGCCTAGGACATCTTAATATAGCAAGGAGCGTCTAATATAATGTATGAATTTTTCGACTTCAGCTCACCTGCTATTCCTGTAAACAGGGAAATAAACTAGAATGGGACCAAACTCTCAGAAACTGACATAGGAAAAGAGATACTGCAGAGGCAAGATGTAGAACTCTAATACAAAAGAAACAGACAATTCAGAGACAATTTACTGCAAAGCGGGTGAGTTCAAGTAATATGTCACAGAAATAAGTTATCAGAAGGTGTATGTAGTGAATTAAATGTAGAGGAGATATTAGTTAACATTGAGCCGATATCCAGATACACAATACCACCATGCATGGGCTTACCAATCTAAGAATCCATACATGACAGTAGCGTTTTAAAAAAACACCCTCCCAAAGAAACTAACATAGCAGAAACATGGTTTAGATGAATATTGGAACAAAATATCATGCATGAGCCATATTTAAAGCGCTTGACTGATTCGAGCATGGGCATCAACTAGGATGAATCCATACCAAAAATCAGTGAGCCACTCGCATTCCAAAACATGATACAGGAAACATGGATGAAATGAAATGATATATTAAAATAACACATAAGAGAAAGTTACAGACTGTGAAATACCAAAGACCAGAATCCTCTTTAACAGATGGAACTCCTCCTCACTGAGACCCTATGGGCTCTGAGCCTTCATATAAAAGTTCTACAAAATGTATACAAAAATCCTTTCACTGCATAATTTTCTGATAAAATTTGGAACCCCAAACTATCTGTTCTTCGTGAGCTTTATAGGAGAACAAGAGAGCTTGAAAAATGGAGTAGGTGGTAAACATTTAATTGTCTCATTAAAACAAAATGGTGAAAAAGTGCCCGCCCATACTGCTTGACGGCTCTGTAGGGCTGTATGTACTTTGCTACCTGCTTTCTGAAGTAAATGCACTGGGTAAAAATATCTTCATGAACATGGTATAGAGTTAAAATCACATGGACATCCCGTCCTTTCCTGGAGAGAAAACTCCTGCTGAAATAAAACCTGGAGGGTATTGTTTATTGTGCACAAATATTTGGAGTGATCTGCAGGATCTTCAATCTGGTACTGCGCCTTCAAAAGGTTAGATAAAGGCCCTAAAATCTTCAATTATATGTCTTCAATTCCCTATCTTTCACTGATATTCTCTACCTGCTCCATTAATGTTTCCATCTACAAAATCTGCGTATTTTAATAACTCTGGGGGGGGTTGACAGATTTTCACCCCTGCTTCTTTAATGAAATCCGTGTCATAACAACTTCCTAGATTTCCCTCATAAATTCTACCTCTGAAATATGGTTCTTTGATGCATTCTCGGCTTCTGAAACAGAGGCTGTGAATTATGGCAACTTTTCGCCGTTGTAACCCTGCAAAATCCACAAACTCGTTAAAAAAAAACATGCACGGGAAGGTGAATGCGATGGGGAATAATGAGAAATGACAGCGCTGCATGGAGGACTGGTGGAAAAATGTAGGGCGATGGTAGAAAATGCAACGTAACAGTGTGGGATGGCCATGGAGAAAGATAGTGGAATGTGAAAATGATCGTGAAAATACGAAAGAAACGAAGGAATGAACCAAATAAAGGTCCGGGGTGATGGAGAGCATGTGGAGGACAACTTGAGGACAGGAGGCGCGATACTAAGGCAATGGAAAATGGATGACGCGTAATGTTGATGGTGGGACCGGTCAAAGGCGGGGGCAATCAAATCTCGACCGTCTGATCTTAGGAGGAGATCGACAGTGAAAAAAGCGTCGGAGGCGATGGACAATGGGCCAGGGGTGTATTTGTCATGGATTAAAACTCGTGCAGCTTCGGATCGAAATGTTTGTTAGATGAAGAGCTTCAGATTGGACCGCTCACGCACATATCGCGCCACGTCCACTGCCGAACTATAACGTGCGATGAACGACGGTTTTTGGGCCGTACGCGGAGACACGTGGTGAGCGCTGTATGGAATCGCTGGCCAAATGGGAATTACCGCTACCACCTGGTTTTGGAGTATCGTGTTGTGGGGACCACCAGGACAAGTGAGATACAGACCGTCGGATTTACGGGTGAAAGGACGGTTGAGATGCGGTTTGGGCGATGAATGGAGTGGGCCATGGGCGTAGTGGAGCATTGCGAATGTCGTTCGACCTGTACAGATCAACGGCCGAGGGCGCGCCCGATATTCATATGCGATAAGAGCTTAATGCTTTTCCGCCTGGTTCCAACACTAGGTTACGTGGAGGAAACGACTAAGGGGTTAGGGCCGAAAGGGGCTAAGCCTTGAATATTTTCAAATGTGGATTTTCGGCCCTTTTATGTAGTTTTGAGGCGAGAAAAGGGCAACGATAGGCAGCAAAAGGATTACTTAGGCTATCAAAAGAATTTTGAAGGGTTCAAATGGAATGGCATGCCAAAAATTTAATAGGGGTTTGACATGATCAACACTCTCCCTCTTGGCTTTCCTCCTTGCCAACTACATTGTCCTCCTTGCCTTGCCAACTTCATTTTCCTTGGCAACTGCATTGACCTACAAACAATGCAAAAAACCAATAAGAAAATAACCATTCATAGAGCACAAACATTAAAAAAAAAAAAAAACACTAAAAAAAATTAAAACCAACAAGAAAACACACCTGAAAGCACAATTTAGAGCATCTAGACCTAAAAAACGCACCTGAAAACACAATTCGGAGCATCCAGAAGCGAAAGCGACACAGAGCCGAACGTAGGTAAAACCACCACAGAGCCGAGGTAAAAACACCACAGAACCGAGGTATGACCACCACAGAGCCGAGGTATGACTACCACATAGACGAGTAAAACCACCATAGAGCCAAGTAAAACCACCACAAAGCCGAGGTAAAACCACCACAGGGCCGAGGTAAAATAACCACAGAGCCAAGGTATGACCACCATAGAGCCGAGGTATGACCACCACAGAGCCGAGTATGACCACCATAGAGCCGAGTATAACCACCACAGAGCCGAGGTATGACCACCACAGAGCCAAGTATGACCACCACAGAGCCGAGTATAACCACGACATAGCCAAGGTATAACCACAACATAACCAAGTATAAGCAACACAGAGCCGAGTATAACCACCAAAGAGTCGAGGTATAATCACACAGAGCCGAGGTATAACCACCACAGAGCCGAGGTATAAGCACAACAGAGCCGAGGTTTAACTAACACAGAGCCTAGGTATAACAACCACAGAGCCGAGGTATAACAAGAATGGTCTCCTGCCGCGGTCAAACCAGGACCATGGTCTACTGCCGCGGTCAAACTAGGACCATGGTCCGCCGCTGCGGTCAAACCAAGACTAGGAGAGCTCGAACCAGGAGCGCACATGCACCATAATGCGGGATGCAGTGCGTGGAGGGCGGTGGCGGAGGCGTCAGGCATAGGTGCAGCGTCTGTGCGACACTCAGACAGCGAGATGAACAACAACCAGGCCTGGAGCAAAAATGAAGGCTTCTCAAACAAGCCTCCAGTTAAACGTGACAAACGACCGGCTCAACAGGTGGATGACCGGTTTGTTGGGTGGTATGTACCCGCCACACGTGCCCGCATGTGAGGGACACCTGTCGTATGCAGGCATGGCATCTGACGTGGTGCGGGGGCCCAGTCATTGCCAAGGTGTCCAATGACTAACCCCTCTCCCCTATGTTGTAAAGTTTTGAAAATTAATATATATATATATATATTAAAAATTTTCTTTTCAAAAATTTAATTATTTTATATAATTTATTTAAAACTAAAAAGTAGTAATAAGATAGAAAAAAATAAATAAAATAATTATAAATATAAATCAAGATAATAAATTAACTCAATTAATTATTTAAATCCAAAAAATAAAATAATAAAGTGAAAAAAATGAATAGTAAATAAATAATAAATAAAGAAACACCATAAAAATATTTAAATGTATTTTTGTTAAATTAGCTTTTCAACAACAATAATAATTTAGCAATTTAATTTTAAGATAACTTCTAAATTAAACTTTTGGTGTATGAAATCATCTTATTTATATAATAAGAAACCTCCTTGGTATATCTATTTTAACATACTTTATCCCTCTAAATTTTAACATATAACCACTAAATTTCAAATATATAATAAAAAACAAAATATATTAAAAGCCAAATAAAAAACAACATATATTAAAAACCAAATTGCATAGAAATTTTGGTATGAAAAAGAAATAAATTAAAAATTGCTTAATATGTTGTAAAGGAAAGTGAATATTGTGTCATTAAAAGTTAAAATATAAAGAAAAATCACTTACATTATGTCAAATTTACAGATTCTATAAATTTTTCAACATAGGTTTCCTCTCAATATTCAAAGATGTTATTTCAAGTTCCAATAGAAAATATTTAATAAAAAATGTGCTATTTTCCAATATTAAATTGTCTCACTTGATTAAAATCTAATAGTCTGTTACCACTTGATCTTAAGGTGATTGTATTTGCCCTTGCTTAACTTTATAGGAGGTTTATATTCGAGACCATTGAATATAAAAATTTGTAAACAAAATTTCATTAAAAGTTAAAATATAAAGAGAAATCACTTACATTATACCAAATTTACAGATTCTATAACATTTCCAACACAGATTCAAAATATATCAAATATTTTCTATTGGGACTTCAAAGACCATCTTTAAAGATTAAGAGGCAATCTATATTGGAAGGGTTTTTCTAAATTTCTCACTCTTTCTCACTTACTCTAAATATGTAGGGATTTTATCTACATATTAATTCCTACCTGGTTCTCTCTTGCTTTTTTCTTGCTATCTTTTCATTTCAAACACCAAACAATAAAGATAGATCCATTGTTTCAAATACTTACCCGAATGAGATGGACCCTACGAGGTTGTACGTACGAAACCATAGTTACACAACACTTACCTCTATGGAACCATAGATCATACAAGAACCACACATAACAGAATCATTCAATAAGTATCACAATCTTGATTTCTAATCATTGTTGAAAGTCGATATACAATTATTGCCATACTCTTAGACTACTTCCGGGTTTTTTATTTTTATTCTTCATCTTATTTCTATTCTAATTTTTTCATAAAGGCCATTGTTGACATCATTTTTGATAGTTGAAGTTCCTTAGGACATTCTCGAGCATCATTTTTTTGTTTGCATCCAAGTTTGTGATACTCAATTGCTTTGAGTTTACTTTTTATTAGGCAAATTTCCTTAATCATCTATATATATCGGCAAAGGTGATAAGTGGTTGCTCTGCCATACCCTATGTTTGTGGAAATTCAAAATGTTTCTTTACAATTTCAGAGATGATGTTCTTAGAGGAAACACTGGACATATTGAACATCAAGGATTACATTGCACTAGAGTTTCACATCAAAGTTTCAGGTTTTACACCAAAGTTTATGAATGCTTGGGAGTTGATATCTGCAAATTTAGATTTGGAAAGATAGGCATCATATTGCTCATGAATTAATATTATTTTAGTTAGCTTATCTAATTTAATATACTACATGTACAAAATATTGCTATTGGAACTTGAAAGACCATATTTGAAGATTAAGAGGAAATCTGCGTTGGAAAGGTTTTTCTAAATTTCTCAATCTCTCTCACTTACTTACTCTAAATACCTAGTGATGTTAACTACACATTCATGCCTACCTGGTTCTCTCTTGATTTTTTATTGCTAGACCCTACGAGGTTATACTTATGGAACCATAGTTACAAAACACTTACCCCGATGGAACCACAGTTCATACAACACCTCACGTAAAGAATGACACATATCAGACACACAATAAGAAGAACTAGTCAAAGTCAATTGTCCATCATTGAGAGACAGTCTTGATTGCCAATCATTACTGAAATTGGATATATAATCATTGTCATACTCGTTAGACTACTTCCAAGTTTTTTATTTTTATTATTCACCTTCTTTTTCTCTTCTAATTTTTCCATAAAGTTCATTTTTGAGATCATTTTTGAGAGTTCAAGTTCTTCTTGACATTCCTAAACATCATTTCTGTGTTTGCATCTAAGCTTGTGATACTGAGATGCTTTGACTTTAATTTTTATTAGACAAATTTCGTTAATCATATATAAATATCCACAAAGGTCGTAAGTGACAAGGTTGTGTTTCCCCACCTTATGTTTGGAAATGTTATCTTATAAAACCAACTCTGGATCAACAAAAGCACAAAATTTGATCACATTAGTAATGTTTTGATGCAATTGGATCAAAATCATGTCTAAAATCGAAGGGCTGTGAATGTGTGAATGTTACTTTGATGACAATACATTTTGTCAGTATAAAAGAATGAGAACTATTTGTGAGAAATAAACATATTTTTCATAAAAAAATGGCATTTTTGTCATAAATTCAAAATCAATGAGAGGTGATCAATAAAATAAATAAAACAAACCCTATGTTAAAAATTCTATGTTATTTTTCAATTCATAATGTTTCTTTACAATTTTAGAGATGATGTTCTCATAAGAAACATTGGAGATATTGAACATCATCAAATGCATTTCACTACAGTTTCCCATCATAGTTTTGTGAGGTTGTGATGCAAATTTAGATTTGGAAAGGCAAAAATCACATTGTTTATGAGTTAATATTATTTTATTTATCTTATTTGATGTCATCTACTAGTATTTTTAAAAAATCTATCAAATATTTTCTATTGAAACTTGAAGGACCGTCTTTGAAGATTAAGATGTTTTGGAACTTGAAGGACCATCTTTGAAGATTAAGAGGCAATCTTTGTTGGAAATGTTACAAAATTTGTCAATTTGGCATAATTAAAGTGATTTCACTTTATCTTCTAGCTTTGAATGGCATTTTGTTTATTAATTTTTACCTTCAATGAATTTTTATATGCCATGATTCGTCTGGAGTTTATGCCTTAAGTGGTTTCCTTTGCAACATCTAATGCAATTGCTAGTTTAAAGATTACTAATTACATAAATAGTTACATAAAATCCAAAAACTAGTAAACTTAAAATTCAACATTACTAATTATATGAATCTCAAAATGAGTAAATATTAATTTTTATTATTACTATTTACATTAAACCAAACTAAATGAAATATACTTTCAAAAGTGCTAATTATATGAATTTGGAATGAATATGGAATGATGTGAAATATAATTTTTTTAACAAATTCTGTCATGAGTTTAATTTACTATTTTTATTATTCTTCTCATTTTATGGAAAGAAAGAATTTGATATTTTGATAATCTACTTAAGAAAATTAAGTAATAAAAAAAACTTCTCACATAAAAATTTATTATTCTTCAGATTTTCTCCATAATAATTTAAAAGAAAGAAATTAATCATTTCAATTACTAGTAATTAGAAAATTTAAACTATACAATTAGATCATTTCAATGATTTAGTAATTAAAAAAATTAAGCTATAAAATTAATTAATTCCCAAATGAGAAATTAATTGGCTAGTTAGTTGAAATATTAACATTCTATATTAAAATTTTAGTTAGCTGACCATGGAACTCAAAGCTATCTATCCATACTTTTACAATAATAAAAAAAATTAATAATCACAAATTTGTACAAAGTACCACGATCCGAATTCATATATATAAAAGATTGAAGGTTGACTTTTGGTCAAATTTTGATCAAGGCCAGGATTAATGCCATTGGATAGTTTAAAGTATAGGTTACGGAATGCCTAAAATTAACCTTTAACTTATCAGTTGTAATCAGGTAAAAAATCATCTTCACATAAAAGTGTATATCTCCTCCTAACGTGAAAGTGAGTTCAATTGGGACAGGTCTGTAGTTAATGACATTCAGTGGAGTTCTGATTATTCTTTTTTTTCTTTGATAAGATAATTTGAGTTACTTGATTGAGGCCAGTTTGGTCCTTTGCTTCACAAGTAAAATTTAAACCCTGCTGATTGAAACATGCAATCTTGAATCATTAAAATCAAAGTCTGGCCTTAATTTTCTTTATTTCTGCGCGCTGCAAATTATAGCTGGAGCTGGAAATGAATAAAAACTTGTCATGATTTCTCACCACATGTAAATAAAGGTAGACTCATAGTACAGGAAAACGAACGTGTAGAAACGAGCTAAGATCTAATTAGCGTCTTGACTGCATCTCGCTAAGTGAATGGTGTGAAATTTGAATTGATATTTCATTGAAATAAGTTGGAAAATACCTCTGTCATACAATTACAATTATGGAAATATATAGGGAAAGATAGGCTTGTGGGAAGAAAATCACATCCAAAATTATCTTGACCAGTGACTGTGATTGACTGAACCCCTGCCGAGCGTAACTCAGAGATTGAAAAGAAACAGGAGCAGATATCCAATGCTAAAACTGAAGCTCTCCACATCTTTTTCCCCCTTGAATTGGGATTTTGTGACCTGGGGTTTCTGAATGGCGCAGGGGAAAATACGACGGAGAAAGTTGGAATGGAGGAGTATGAGCATAAAGAGGATAAATCATCATGTCAGGCTTGTCTGTTTCTCCTGTTCCGTATCAAGAGTACTGGCAGGTTCAGATGACCTGCAAGACTGTGGAAATTCCAGTCTTTCAAGCTGGAAAAAGGGTAATACAAATCGGATTACTCTGAACTTTGAAAACCACTATGTTACTCAGGGTTTAGTGTCTTCCGGGTGGAGAAATGAAGAGGCCTGTCAGGAGCATTGAAGTCGACCTCTTGTAGCGTAAGAGCAGCAACCAATATATCTGTATTACTAACAATTGGAGGAAAAAGATACCAAATATCTCTGTGTTGCCAATATTTGAAGGAAAAAGATACCAAGTATAAACACATTCAAATGCTAGCGCTATATGAAGGCTCTTATAATTGGCAATCCCCTTCACCATGTACTTGAATGGAGAGTGTTTCTTTGACAATGAAAAATAATCTACTGCAGCCAAGGAAATTAATTAAATACATATCTAATTTTTAGTTATCAACCCCCACCCAGCAGAGATTGTAGACAATTGGGAATTTTGTTTGCTTGAAATATACAACTAATTAGCTTAGTTGGTTCAAATCCAGCTTGAATTTTAATTTTAATATCTTGGACCAATAACAAAAAAGAATCCGGAGCCAAAATGCCGAGCAAAATTAAATAAAAAAACGAGAAAGCTGGAGCATGTAAGCCCTTGGTACTTAAATCTAGATTGCATATACAACAATCAATGCAAATCAAGGATTGTTGTTTAAACTTGTATTAGGTGAATATAATATACACAGTTCAACCATAGCTAGTTCACAGTCAGTTTTTATAGAAAAAGTCGGTGTTTTTGTACAAAAATTCAAAAAGTCATTGCTTTCATGTGTGCATTTGTATGCTTTCGTTTTTAGCAAAATTGTGCAGATGTGCCAGTGGTCAAGAGAGTGGTCAAGAGAGTTGTATCCAATGGTTACAACTTTGATATAAAAATTCAGAAGAGTGTTGGACTGGTCTCTGGATTACAATGTGTTTTTGTTGTTAGAGCGGTAAACAAAAGGAAAAAATTAGTACAAAGAATAACATAATTTAAATTGCATATATGTGCTTTATAGTTGAAATATGAAGAATATTTGGAAGAATATTTAGTTTTGGCCAGACTGCCATTGTTTTCAACCAGTTGAATCTTGTTGTCTACTTTGATTGTAAATCTGCTATGTATTTTGAGATTTCTTAGGATATAGAAGGTTTTTTTTTTTTATAAAGATAATTTTCAAAAGACATTTCTGCAGGGTTGGGAACTAATTATTTCAAGAATAATTCTGATTGTTTCAAGAGTAATTTGTTTTTGATGCAACACTGTAAGCTAATGTTGTTGTTAGACCTATGATGCAATTAAAACATTGTGAATAGAAAAATAAGGATTTTTTTTATTGCACTTAACCATTGTATCCTCTATCATTGTAGAAGGTGGTATTGGTGAATTGCATTCAGCAAAAAGTGGTTTAAATGAGGTAGAGTAAATTTTTTGCAACAATAAATGTTCTTTCTATCTGTTTATAAAGGAGGATAATTAATATATGTGAAAATGATAAAAAGTGAAAAAACAATTGTATATGGAGAAGTAGAAGTATTGTTTCATGTGTACTTATAGAGATTGTTGGAGGGTACAATTTTCTCAGTTCTGTATTAAGCTTTTTGATGAATGTTGATTGCATTGCTAGAAGAGTTCTTTCTTTGACATTTTTCCTACTTGTTATGTTTTTGAATAACACCTTTTTGCAGTTCTTGTTCCATTTCATTGTAGAGTGGTGGAAATGTTTCGAACCACTGCAACTGTAATACAAGACATAAAAGTTATTTTTTGTTATTTGAAACAACAACAGAATTCAGAATGAGAATATTAATATAAAAATAATGCAAAGTAATTGATGTTACCATTGCTTTATTTTCATCATAATTTCCATCTTTAATTTGTAGTGTATATTGCTAACCAATTTTCCGTGCAGCTTCCATTTGGATATGTTTCTGTATTTGTTGCAAGTTGTTTTATTGTTGCATCTGGAATGAATTTGTAATCTTTACAATTTGGTGATATGTTCCATTCATTTAGTAACAGAATCCAATAAGAATCAAGAGAGTCATAATTTGTTTTAGGCATAATTTTAAATTTTGTAATTGATATTTTCTTTCCTGGCGATAATTTTTTTTGATGTTTTTCAATGAGCTCAGTTGGTAGAGACAATGTGATTGTCAAGTTTTGTTGATGTTCTTCAATGACCTCCTCAGTTGGTAGAGACAATGTGATTGTCAATTTTGTTAATGTTCTTGAATGACCTCAGTTGGTACATACAATGAAATTGTCATGATTCCTTCATCATATGTCAAATTAAGCTTTTGTGGTGCTTTGTGAACTTTATCTAGCATGGATCTATGTTAAGTATGGATCTAAGATGAGTCCAGAGAGATCAAATTTCTTCAGGTTCAAACCTTTTTGAGTGCAAAATACAATGTGTTATTTTTCATTATTTAAATTGTATTTTTGAATGCTAAATAAAAAATATATAGGACGAAATACAAATTTTAACCATAAAAGCTTAATTTTTTTCCTACAAATAGATATATAGATATAGATGAAATTGATATGACATAAATTAGTTAACATAGATATTCAGATAATTTATTTAAATCTCTTTTTGAAATATTTTTGAAAAATATAAGGTTTAAACATTTAATTTACACATTTTTTTACTTCTAATTACTTTACAACATATTTTTTTTTTTATAATTATAACATACATTATTTTTCTGCTATTTTGTACATAATTTTTATTTTAAAGGGGCAAGTGCTCACAAACTTACATATCTCTTTCTAGTTACACATCTCCTTCTAGTAAGATGTAGAATAAGCCTTTCCCCTCAATGAACTTCTAAGCTTAATAATTTTAATTATCAAAAATAAAATAAATATAACCACATTTATTGAATTTTTATTTTTCATTTCTCTTAAAATCCGATAATTATTTTTCAAAAACAATTTTAAATATAATAAAAATATAACAAATACCTATTATTAAATTAACTTTAACTTTCATAAAAATGAAAATCACCCACATTTATATTCACACAAATTTCAACGCGGCATTATTACTATCATATAGGAATGAAAATTCCACATAACAAAAGCAACACCAAGGCTCTTTTCTTTTATTTATTTTATTACATTTCCTCTTTGTAATCATGCTTATTCTGTGCTTTATCAAAAGCATGTATTGTCATGGAGAATTTCCTTTTAAAAAATAAATCGCCTATACTTTCACTTTAAAATTGGAATTCGCATACACTTTTAGCATGTGGTCACAATGCCGAATGACCCAACTGCGTGGCAATAAATCGCATACACTTTCACTTTAAAATTGGAATTCGCATACACTTTTTTTTAGCATGTGGTCACAATGCCGAATGACCCACCTTCGCGTCACTGGAGGGTATGGTCGTCACTGGGTGGGAAGGATATTGCAGAAGGGTGATTGTTTCTTTGGTACACGAGAATGGTGGGTGTTTTTGATCTGAGAGAATTGAGTGAAATTGGAGATTTAAGGGTATTGGAGAATGGTGGGTGTTTTTGGGAAGAGAGAATTGGGAGTAGTGTATTTTAATTTTTTTTTGAGTTTTTTTTGTTATTTTGTTGTTGTTGTTGTTGTTGTTGTTGTATGTCTTAGTGTTTGCATGATTGGTTCTCTTTTGGCGTTGAGAGGTTGGTTGGTTGTTTTGCCTTAGTTTTTGCATGATTTGTTTTTTTTTCTTTTTGGGTTTAGTCGAGAGGTTGGCTGGTTGTTTTGGGGGTGGAGGTAGGGTATGTTGTAGGGAACATAAAAAGTGTATGTACTTGTACCTAAAATCTTCATACAACTATCGAATGTCTAATGGAATTCCACCGAACAATCCACAAATTTGACGATTAGACAGAAGGTTGAAGTGAAAGATGGTGGTAGCAGCGGCTCCGGCCATGTAAGGACCGAAAATTGCAAGTTGTTGTTTCTTTAGCTATGATTTTTCTAGTCTTCAGCACATGATAGGTCATCTAGATATGGATGTGTCCATGGAAGAGATTTTGGGTACGCTATTACTCAATGTTGCTTGATTAACCTGACATCCTGAGGGTTTTTGAACCAAAATGTATTGGGATGTCGGGTTGATAGTTTAGGTCTGATAGTGGAATGAAGCTATATGGTCCGAGGATAGTCTTCTGACTATTTACTCTATACTAGAAATATAAAGATTTGGAAGATATGTTTCGGGGTATAGAAGTGACTATTGATCCTTGAAAACAACCTTTTACTTTGGGACTGGATATTTTCATTTTATGGGGATGTTGTTGATGCATAGGGTGTGTAATTGTTCTAACATTGTTATTAACAAATAGAAGATGCCCACTGAGTTGGGGGAGGTGTTTATGATCATTTTATTAATGTGCAATGCTATAGCCATATTAGTGGCTATGTACAATACAAACTATAAGGCAAATGTTAAATCGCGAAGGTAGAATCCCCTCTCAAGAATCATCATCCGACTCTGACTCTCAACCAGTTCAATATCTATCAAAATGGTATTATCTATGGAGAAAGTGGGTGGAATCTTTTATTATTTCCAGAACTTGCAAAGATTTTGGCATACAAATTTGGTCAAAGTGGTGGCGATGCCTGGGCTGTTGTTGCTGCTGTCACTGCCATGTTTAAACTCCTCATTCTAGTTTTCATTTCTGGTTTTTCCGGTGGTTTAGGCTCACCACCTTTTTTCCGGCCGACATCTGTTCGTCTGAAATATTTTTCTGGACTTGCACTTGCCCGAAGGTGGTGGTGAATGCTATATTGATGGATCTTGTCAGTGTCCGGGAATTCAAAGTTCATTGATGGTGGGTGCGATTACAGATAGGGTGGCTGAAAAATTACACACATCAAGGTTATACGTAGACGTGGAATGGTATATCCAGGTTTTTCTATATGTGGGTGACGACTTCCATTTATAGAATCTTCAAGGACGCTGACATTGCCTAGAATAAAAAATCTTAGCTTCACTCCCTTCAAAAAATATGGATTAATGCTCTGACTTCCTACTACTTATATGTTGTAAGTGGTTGGGATATTCAACGCGAGATACGAACATTCTTAATGTTTGTTCTGTATGCTTTACACTTTCGACTATTGTCTCGGAGTGCCAAATTCTGAGTGGATTTGACTCATACCTACGTGCCCATTACGCATATCGTCGGTCATCGTCAATAACTTTTAGTACTTCATCATGGCCGAGAATCATGATTTTCTTTCCTCTGACACATCTGCGCATGAAGCTCTAATTGGTGCCACAGTTGCAGCTGAACAAAATCGACAAAAGGAATTTGAGGTGGAGGCCCGACTGATAGCTCAGTCTATTATTGCTCCCCCAGGTTTCAACGATGGCAAAAAATATGAACCAGCTGTGAGGAATCTAAAAGCTTCTTGCAGAGGTGCTGCACAATGGAGGGGGCGCAGGTAGAAACAATCCTCCTGTTACAAACCTGCAATGGACGTCAAGTAAGTGGCTTTGGAATATGACGACTTATGGGGGCGGGTGGCTAGCCTCCAGAAACGTGCTCTTATAGGTCGCTGAATGTTCGTTGATGGACATGATGTGGATATGATTGACTTTCAAAGAAATATTGGAGTCCAATTGTGGGATATACCCCGAAGGTTAGCTTACTACTAAACAACTAGTTTAGTATCCACTTCATGCATGAAAAAGACGTTTATCTAATTGTGAATAAGACGTGGGTTAGGGGGAAAAGCTTCATGCAACTACTTCCCTGGTATCTCGGCTTTAACCTGGTCATGAGGCTCCAAAAAGTAAAATTGTTTGGGTTAAGCTTCCAGGTCTCCCACTGAAATTCTGGACGTTAAAAGCATTAAGGGCCATTGGAAACTCCATTGGGAGTACGAAGTATATTGATCCTAGTATTCTTGGATCCAATGGTAAAAGAATTGTGTGGTTATTCGTGGAGGTATGTTTCTTAGGTGGTCTGCCCGGGGATGTGGACCTGGTCTAGGGACAAAGAAGGCATAAGAAAAGAGTCAAATATTGAGGCATACCATTCAGGTGCCTTATTTTTCATCATGCTGGCCATTTAAAAGGAAGCTGTCCAATGAGGTTCAGGTACCCACGACTGGGGAAACAAAGTACTGATGGCTTGAGGAGGGACATGGCAACTAATGAAAGACAGGAAGATCTCCCATCAGGTAAGTCTACTCCTACGTCTACTGATGATGAGATATATGCCTCTGCTAGTGTCCTCAGTGAAAAATCTACTCCTCATATAAATGATTTTATTCCCCCCGATGATCCTGGACTGTCGGTGGGTAATAATGATTTGATGATTAATAACTGTTTGGGTCTTGAAATGGGTAGGAATTACCATAAAATATCCTTTTTTTTTTTTCCTGTGTCATTTGACGATCCCCCTCCATCTAACACCCCAACAGCGCCATTACACATTTCCCCGTCTATGCCACCCCTTGAATGGGAATCTCCCCCCTCCCCGCGACCTAAAAAAACTTTTGATATCTCTCACTCCCCTAAAAACATTGTCGGCAATGACATTGACTCTGTGATAGGAAACCCAAACCTAGACCTGGCAGCATTAACCGTTTTTTATGACATCCCAAAGGAATCTGATATTGTCATTTCTCCAGTCTTGGGCAATAATATTACTGTGAGGAAAAAAACAAAATCCAGGACTAGGCACTTCAAGGATAGACTTAAAACCAAGTCCCTATTTCGTGATGATTTCTTGGATCTTACATATGTTCCCATCTCTACATCAGATGACCTTAGGGCGCTTAGAGCAAGCAACCCTCCTGGGGCATCCAAATGACTTACATCTTATCCTTGAATATGAGGGGTATAGGTGACTCCTCAAAACACCTGCGCCTAAGAGATTTGCTGAGGGATGTCAATCCGGATATTGTTCTTTTTTAGGAGACTTTGTGTAACAGGATTAAAGCTATTAGTACTATACCGGCTATCAGACCGGGATGGCACGCTGTTGCGGTCAATGCGGACAGACATGTTGGTGGTATTTTGGCTATTTGGAATCCATCATATGGCAAATTTCAAGCATATAGTTTCTTTAGGGGTATTATTCTGTCTGGAAATATAAAGGGACTACAAGGCATCTACAATATTATTAATTTATATGCTCCGTGCCAAAATTGAGCTGCCTTCTAGTCTCAACTCTACAGATCTGGAATTCTTAATATTGCTAACTTAATTGTCATTGGAGATTATAACTCCACTCTCAATTCGGATGAATCATGGGGAGCTAAAGCAAGACTGGACCCAATGGTGAGTCACACTAGATGGATTTTTGATAAGGCCCTCCTAAAAGACATCAGACCTTTCCCCATCATTGCAACATGGACCAACAGAAGAGTGGATGGGGATTTAATAGGTAAAAGACTAGACATAGCAATGGTCAGTGTATCAATTTTCTCTCAGCTGGGACAAGTAAAGACATGGGTGATTGTATCGGATCTTTTTGATCACATGCCCATTTTCCTCACATGGCGGGAGGAACATAGAAGAAGGGGGATTCCTTTTAAATTTAATCGAGCCCAAATATAACATGCTTGTTAGAGATTGTTGGAATAATAACACTCCTTTCGAGGGCTCTTATGGGTGGGAAAGATTTCATAAAAAAGTGCAAAGGATGAAATGCCTAACAAAATAATGGGAGATTAAAAAGAAGGACATGCTCCACGTAGAAATAAAGGACATATATAATAGTCTCTATAGTCTTCATACATACTTTTAAAATAAATCCCCCGATCAGGAGACATAATCTAATTGATAGACTACATAAAAGAAAGATGGAGATCCTGCGGATTGAAGAACTTACATGGAAGTTAAAACACAGGATTAATTGGCTTAAGGAAGGAGACCTGATACAAATTTTTTTCATAAAAGTGAAAATGATAGAAGGAATAAAAATACCATTTGGCACATTCAAAGAGAGGATGGGAGTTACGCTACAACAACACAGGAGATTCAAGAGGAGGCCTACAGGCATTTCTCGACCTTCTACCAAGAAGACCGGAACATAGACACAAAATGTCAGCGTTGGGTTATGCAATATATTCCCAGCATGTTTGATGATGAGGCCATCAGAGTTTTAAACTCTAAAATCACAAAAATGGAAGTGGTATCGACGTTGAAGTCATTTGCCCATGACAAATTCTCGGGACCAGATGGATGGCCGATGGAATTTTATTCTCACTTTATTGATATTATGGATGATGAGATCACTGCAATTGTTGAACAAGGTCGGATTTTGGGACATATCCCGACAAACATGAATGCCACCTTTTTGGTTCTCATTCCCAAAAAATTTGATCCAAAGGTCTTCTCGGAATTCAGACCGATTTCCTTGTGCAATCTTATATATAAAATATCTTCTAAAATTATCGCTAACAAGATCAGAGAGGCATTATCAAAGGCCATTTCTTCAGAGCAATATGGTTTTCTTCAAGGACGCTCTATACATGATGCTATTGCTATAGCATAGGAGGCTATGCATTCCATGCATGTTGGGAAAAAGGAAGCTCTCATCATGAAGATAAATCTACTCAAAGCATATGATATAGTTGATTGGTCATATATTTGCCTTGTTCTTCTGAAGGTTGGGATCCCCGCTGGATCCATCCAATGGATTATGGGATGCATAATCTCGGTCAAATATGTTGTTATCATAAATGGAATGCCTACTAAATTCTTTGGTGCTAAACGTGGTTTAAGGAAGGGATGCGCTTTGTCATCCCTCATAATCATACTAGTTATGGATGGTTTTCGCAATCTCATGAATATGGCATTGCGAGAAGGCTTCATTGCTGGTTTCTACTTCTCCAACTCTGTGAGTATTTCCCACTCCTTATTTGTTGATGATTTGCTTATTTTGGAAGGTTTATTAGAAATCACTGGTTCTATATACATTATTGGCTTAACCAATTTGATATTTCCTCTGGACTATGTATAAATAAGGCAAAATATTCCTTCTTAGTGAATTTGGTGATGAGGCAGAGATTGCCTTTATGCTGGTTTTCTTGGTGTTCAATCTAAAATGGCGGCAAAGGGGTTTCTATATATCAGATACAAGATCAAACCCTGTGGGTATAAGGTGAGAGATTGGTTGTGGCTTGTTGAGAAATTCAGATTTAAAATTTCAAAATGGACCCATAAGTGGTTGTATCTAGGTGGACTGTATATAATGATACAAGCGGTCCTGTCCCAACTTATTATATTCTAGGGTCACCTTTTCTACATTCTGGAGAAAACTATTTCATAGATCAATGCCATTCTATCTCAGTTCTTATGGGGAGAGGTCAACATGGCAAAAAAGCATCACCTATGCAAACTTGAGATTTTATTCTACCCAAAACATTTGGGGGGATGGGGCATTTTAAACACCCGGGCCTTCAACTCAGCTCTCCTAACCAAATCTCTATGGATTTCCATTAATGGAAATGGTATATGGTCAGCAATCATCAGGTGCAAATATGTCTCAGGTGACCCCCTTCACATATTATACTGCCGCTAATTCACTTTCCCTCGATCCATGTCAGCTATGTGGTTGGGCTTTAGAAAGATCATACAATTTTTTGTAGGTGGGCTTGCTTGGAGATTTCTCAATGGCCAAAAGATTCTATTGAGTGGTGACAAGATTTGTGGAATAAAAGAGGTTTCCCTCATCAGTTAGCGGATGGTGGACCGGTTGGCTCATAGAGGCATTATATATTTATCACAAGTGATCCATTATTGGGAACATAGTGCACCTATTCTAAAATCAGCTACTTTGATGGGCTTTGCAGGCCAGGATGTTGCTGAATGGATGGAGTATAAAAATAAAATTCAGGCGGCCGGACTATGCCTCTGTAACGACGGAGAAAAAATAGTATGGGCTGGGAAAATGAAGGGAGCATCATTGATTGTGAAGGACATTTACTACAATATTAACCTATTTTCCATTAATGATTTTAATTCTATTGGTTTTGAGAAATTCTGGCATAGGAGAATTCCTACTAAGGTTTTACTTTTTGCATGGCTAGTGTGGAAGAAGAAAATACTTACATGGGACTCTCTCATAAAGAGGGGCCATTATGGTCCGAGTAGATGCATATTCTGTCTACAAAATGATGAAACGATGGAACATTTATTCTTCACCCGCCCCATGGTTGTGCACATATGGAACTTGTTCAGTGATTTTCATCTCCAACCATCTTGGGATCCAGTGGATTTCATGGATGCTTCTCTCAGATGGGATAAGGTGTAGGGGCAATTTCAATCCTTACCTTTCTTCCTCATTTGGGAAGTATGGCTTGCTAGGAACATGTGTATCTTCGAAGGTAAAAAAATGATCATCCCTCATATTTATTTTGCTATTATAAGATGGATCAATGACAGGGCACCTACAAAGGAGACAATTTGTGATGGGTCTAGAAGGATTGGACCCCACCCCATTTCCTTCCCTGTGATTTTCTTTGATGGGGATTTTCAAGATGGGGTAATGGGGTGTGGAACATGGATCAAATTATTTCAATCAGAGAGAATTCATATCTGCTGGAATGGTGGTATTGGAACTAACAACTTGGCGGAGTTGATGGCTCTGTGGTGTGGGTTATTGGCTGCCCACAACTTGGGATTGTTTGGGGTCAATATCTATGGAGATTATAGAATCATTATTGATGCCATCTCAATATCTTCATCCCTATCCTCCCAGATATCTCAGGGATGGTTCTTGAGAACAAATAATTTGTGGGAAAAGATGAATTATCCTCATTTGCATCATATTTACAGGGAAAACAACACTAAAGCGGATAGGTTGTCCAAAAAAGGTATCAGTTTGGTTTTTGGCATTTTATAGGCGGGTCATTATAGAGAAAGAAAACTCATATGGATGAGCAACATCCCCATCCCATGAATTATCATCTTGTTCAGACCTACTGGACCAATGCATCAAGAGAGCCTTTTTTTATCATTGCAACAAGCAAGCATGTTTTTTTTCATTTCATCAAGCGAGCCTGTTTATATGTTTTTTGGAGGAGATAGATGGGCCACTTCATCAAGCGAGCTAGCTAATGTTATCAAGTATTTGGGTTTTTGATATCTCTGACTGCAACATGTGAACAAGGATTTTATTTTTATGGACCATTCTTTCTCAAAATCATCACTTTTGGTGGGAAGATTGATGTACCAATTTACGCAAACTGGGCCCACAATTTTGGTGCTTCATCTCCTAGGGTTATGTTTTTGGATGTTTAGGGTTTTTCATTGTTTCTCAACAATAAGTAGGCCTTTGAGCCTCATTGTAACACAATTCAGAGGCCTGTAGCTGCCACATCTCTTCTCAGAGATATGCTACCAACGCTCTAGCTAGTTTATTTCCATTATGTCTATAAGCATATTCTTGTTATTTGATATTAATGAAATGAAATATTATTTCCGCTGCATCTCAATGTTTATGTTTATTTCTATGTATTATTGTGTTCCTGCATAAATCTAGATCAGTGGTATCAGAGCAGTCTGCTCTTTCTCTATTTTTCTTTGCATGTCCCCAACAAGGTTAGGGTATAAGGAGTTAGGGATCGATGTGGTTGAACCCTTGCAAGATCGGCCTCGCTAACCCTAACGGCCTCCCATGGTAGAAGAAAATGGAGACGAGGGAGCAGGAGATCCTATCAAAATATTGCTCGAGGAGGTCCTCAAGAAACAGAGGAATGCGATGATGGATAACTTTGCCCAGATCCTTCCACGACTGCCCACAGGCGACACATCTACATCCAACAGCCACTCTGGAGGTGCCTCTCCTTTCAAGGTACAAGTCAAATTTGACATTCCTATATTTGAAGGCTAGATAGATGCAGGCGTTGTAGATAGATGGTTGAATTTTCTAGAAGGGTATTTCTCAGTCCATGATTTCTACGACCGACAAAAGATTATTTTTTCACTCCTCAAAGCCGCCCCCATATCAAAGACTGGTGGGAAACCTATTGCGAGAAAAAGGATGAGATAGAACCCTCTCTGTTCTCGGCCACACCCACTTGGAATTCATTTCGAGATGAAATCAAGGAACAATATTACCCCGTGGGGAGCTATGAGGACAAGTACATCCAATGGACCACGCTGTGACAACAAAGGGATCAAGATGTGCACGAACTAATGAATCTATTCCACACCCTACGAACAAAGCTAGGTATTAAAGATTCAAAGAGAAATTTGGTGATCAAGTACAACATCTGTCTGCACCGATAAATTTAGGAGGAAATGGAGTTCCTCGACATTACATCACTTGACACAACATATCACTATGCCACCAAGATCGAGCAAAAATTTATGTAGAAGAAGCGAGACTTTGGATTCGCGAATCCGAAGCCAGGGAAAGGCATCCCCAAACTGCAGAACAAGGGGCAAGGCAAAAGAGGTGTGACTCAGAACAACTCCACAAATCCAAAGAAGGACACAGGGAAGTGGTGTGAATTTCATAACAACCCCACTCACAGCACAAACTAGTGTCGAGCCAAATAGTCATTGGTGGCCGAACTAAAGGAACCCGAATCAGATGTTCTGATCCTGATTCAGAAACAGATAAGGGCAATGACAAAGGGAAGCAGATCATTGATGCGGATCTCAGTGCCATTGTTTCCACCACCAAGATCCAGGGGGAGGATCCTGAGGATCAAGAGGAGGGGGAGTGCCTCTTCCATTCAGAAATGTGGGTGAAGGGTTCTCCACTGTAATTCCTTGTCAATAGCGGAATCCAAAAGAACCTCATTTCAGTAGAGGCCATGAAGTGGCTCGGCCTACTGACCATAGCACACTTGCAGATGTATACTATTTGGTGGATTCACGAAGGAAGAGATCTCCTTGTCCGCCAGCATTGTCGCCTTTCGTACAACATCAAGCCATTCATGGATGAGATACTGTGTGATGTTGCTCCTCTTGATGTGTCTGATTTATTATTGGGCCAACCATGCTTGTGGAGGTGACATGTTGTGTATGACTCTACACCTCATGCTATATTATTACTTTGGGAAATAACTTGTACAGGATACTAGAGGTAGTATCGCCTCCTGCCATCTCTTTGAATATTGCAAAACAACACAGTAAGATTGTTTCCCAAACCAGGAAATTTATCTTAATTACCATTATCCCACAAGGAAAGAAGAATATTGTGGCCACAACCTCGAAACATGGCTCCCTTACAGAGCAGCAACAGATGGACAAAGGCATGGAGGAATAGGAGCACATTTTCTCCTCACCCACATAGGTTCCTCTACACTATCAGGTCAAGCACTCCATTGATTTGACCCCAAGCGTACTGCCGCCTAATATTTCCATACCTCATGTGACCACACACACATAATCCACACATGTACTGTTTGAGGCTGATAAAGAAACCAAATTTACTGAACGCATCCAACATGTCTGCCGGCGGGTCCATGACATCTTCGACAAATCCAATACCCAGTTCAACAGAATTTGCCTCATCTCATGGAGGATCTCAACGAAATGGGGACCATTTCTTCCTAAGGGGCGAGGAATGATCCAGGTGGATATTGGTGGCCACCCACCTATTCCATTTGGATCCCCACCATTGGTTTTCAGTTTTTTCACTTTCAGCACAACTTACTATTTTTAGAAGGTTTTAGGGTCTCGAACTTCTAGAGATGTTTTGAGGTCCTAATGATCCAGGTGGATATTGGTGGCCACCCACCTATTGCATTTGAACCCCCACCATCAGTTCTTTCAATTTTTCAATTTCATCACAACTTACTATTTTTAGCAGTTTTTTGGGTTCGAAACTTCCAGAGCCGTTTTGAGGCCCTAAACGATGTTTTTTTGGTAAAAATAGGAGCAAAATACGCCAATGTTGCCTAATAAAAAATTGTATTCCTTAGATATATCTTTCTAATGAGGCATTGAGCGTGTCAAACAGAGATCGTATGCCAAAGTTACGTCCTTGAGAAGATTGATGTACCAATTTACCCAAACGGGGCCCACAATTTTGGTGCTTCATCTCCTAGGGTTAGGTTTTTGGATGTTTATGGTTTTTCATTGTTTCTAAACAATAAGTAGGCCTTTGAGCCTCATTGAAACACAGTTCAGAGGCATGTAGCCACCACATCTCTTCTCAGAGATATGCTACCAGCGCCCTAGCTAGTATATTTCCATTATGTATGTAAGCATATTTATATTATTTGATATTAATGAAATGAAATATTATTTCCACTACATCTCTGTGTTTATGTTTATTTCTATCTGTTATTGCATTCCTGCATAAATCAGGATCAATGCTTCCACCCACAAGTGCAACGGTAGGTCCTGATCATGTAACATCACCCGTTCAGCTCCCATAATGATTCTATTCTTATTTTTTGTAACCCCATTCGGTTGTGGGTTATGGGGTGTTATTAACTCCCGTCTAAATCATTATGATGCAAAAAATTTATTGAATTAATTCGACACATATTCTCCACCATTATCGCTCCTAAGATCCTTCACTTTCCTTCCTGTGTCTTTTTCAAAAAGTGTTTTGAACTCACAAAATTTTGAGAACGTGTGGTATTTATTCTGCATGAAGAATATCCAACACTTGCATGAAAAATCATCTACAAAAGTCACATAATACCTGTGCTTGGACGTGGAGGCTGTCGAGAATGGTTGACACACATATGAGTGAACTTTTTCAAGGATCTCTTGCACTCGAATGTCCTTATCATGAAAGGCGGCTTTGGTGTACTTCCCCAATGTATACCCTTTGTATGTATCACACTGCTCATGTGCACCCTTGGGAAGTCTTGTAGACATGTGCTGCATGATATTCAAATCTTCATGGTATAGATGGCCCAATCTGCTATTCCATAACTCACCGATGTCTCGGCTCTACACCTTCTCTGCTTTCGTGCTCAAAGAAACACAATCTTCTACATCCAATTTGTAGAGGTTCTTAACCCGAACTCTGATCTTCTTCACTTGTCCCATGGCTATGTGACAAAGGAAAGCCTTTCCTTTTCTAAACACCACATCGTAGCCACGGTCTTCCAACATAGAAACTTAAACTAAATTCTTCTTCAACCCCAAACATTCATAACATATTTCAATGTGAGAGGAGAACCAAAATCCGTATTAAAAGTAACAATATTAATGTCGGTCGTGCTATACCTTCCATCGTCTCCCATATCGATGTGCATCAGGAGGTCCTTCCCCTCTAGGTTGCTGAAGAACTTGTTGTTTCCAATCATATGGAATGAGGCTCCACTATCTAGGTACCACACACTACTCATCAACGATGACACCATGCATGCGATGAGGGTAAAATCCAACTCGAATCGTGACACAAGTGCTTCACCTACCTCTCCTTCCGAGGGCTTCTTTTTGACCTTCTTGCGTGGACACTTTGTGGCATACTTTCCTAGCTCGTGAAAGTGAAATTATTTAATCTTTGACAAGTCCTTCTTCTTTCTTGGCTGACCAAAATATGATTTGGAATGGGATGAATTCCATTTCCCTTTCCCTTTCTTTGCCTTTCCATCCAAGGCACAGTTCTCCTCATCATCATGCTTTGATGATGATCCATCTCTAGTGTTCCTCCAAAAATATTCTTGCACCAAGTCAGACCACAAACACTCCCAAAACTTCAAAGCTCATCCCAATATTGGGTAAACTTGGGCAAGTACTTTGGTATTGTGTCACCCTTGTCCATATTGATTTTCCTGAGGTTTTCCTTTAGTGCCAGCTTCCTGTGGTCACTATTGTTCTAAAAAAAATTTGTTAAGGCCTTACACATTACACATGGAGTTTCCTTTCCATGGAGGTTCGAGACGATATAATCTCAAACTCCTTCCAGTTGAATCCTTCTGGCCTTTTCTATGCATTTCTTCAATTTTCACAGTGCCTGTGCGTCAAATTCAAATAGTTTTTGGATGTCCTTATCAAAGAACTCCTTCAATCCATTGTCCTCCAATATTGCTTCCATTTGGTCTCTCGAGGAAATGCAATTTGAGATAACCTCGAGGGTATACTCGAGCTCAGACCAGAGAAAACCATCTTGATCCCGCAGCTAGCTCTGGAGAAGAAATATGAAAAAATTGTTCCTCCTCCAAGTACAAACTCATATTCTTATCTCCTATAGTGATTTAAGCTTCGATACCATGTAGAAAATCCATGTAGATTTAAACTTCTAATTGTAATATTCTAAAACAATAGACTTGAATCTACTTTACCAATTGCGGAAACCAATTTAAAAAACCCTGAAATCACAAAGCATAAAAGAGAAATAATTTCAATCACACATTGCGCAATGATTTCCTAGGGAATCCAAGACTAAAAACCTTACTATATGTATATTGCATTAGTCATAAAATATGAGAAGATTACAATGCTTTTCTCAAACCGGAGAAACCTTTGCACTAACTCTATCTGTCTTACTGCTTCCTAGACAAGCCTAGGCCAATACTTAATCAAATTTTTGCCTACTTGGGTCCCTATTTCCTTGGGTAATTAGCCCATATTAATTAAATAAATTTCCAATTGGAATTACACAATACATCTAGGGCCTTCCTCTGACTGCATGCACCACTTGTAAAATTTGGATGATTATACAACTGATAGTACAGTGCCCTTGAACTCCAATCTCAACTGGGTCTTTCTATGATCTGACATGCATGAGTTATTTATGGATGATTTATCAGTTTTATGATTGATCACTACATGTGGTTCAATTTCAAGTTCCACACTTTGACCTCTCACTAGTTCCTCGAATAGTTGGAACTAGTTAAACTAACTTTATCTCAGATAAATTAAGTTAATTAATTACAACTCAAAATAAACTCAACCAGGGCTCCTATTTTGTAGGAGCCACTCTACATGACTCAAGTAAGACCCTCAACTCGAATTAATTGAACCAACAAAGTCAAACTAACTTATTTAACTCGTACAAGTTGTCATGTGATGTAGAATTACAATCTTATTCTAATTTAATTCAAGAGAAAATTAAATTAGAATCTTTCTTGGTACCATTTTCAACACATTAGCCATCATTAATGAAAGTATACATCAAATACATCATCTCCATAATGTACTATCCAACAACAGAAAAAATCATACATCAACAACAACAATGACTATTTAGACGCAACTCTCTCTGAAGTAAACATGGTAGTAGAAAATCATGATGACAGGTCACAATAGTATCACCAACCATACTCCACTGAATGAAAACATTTCCATGGCTAAATGTAAACTGATATATATCATTTCCATTTTCTCATTGCCACATGTAAGAGGCTACTCCGCATGGACCAAATATTATGACCAAAATATATGCAACAAATTACATGGCCTCATAGAATTATTACATGGCTACAAAGTTGATAATACATGGCTGTAAAATGACATCAATAAGCCCATATATGGTTGAACCATGACTCACATGACTCTCTCTCAATGCATACAAAACTCTATATATCATTTCCATTATAAGTATGAGAGTATACATGAATGATACATGCAATACATGGTTGTATTGATACTAATAACAACCAATACATAGTTGAACCAACTCACATAAATCAATATGAAACATATTCTAAACATGACTCTCAACACTAAACATGAAACATACAAGAATAATACTTTCCAGAAGCACCAAGAAATATTTTAATTTAATGATGGCTAATGTGTTGAAAAGGGCACCATGAAAGATTCTAATTTATTGGCAAATTTCCAGAAGAAAATAATTCCTTCATGGCTAGCATGCACGTACCTCCCAAATATATCTATTAGTATGATGAGTTTATTAGACAAAGAAAACTAAGATGAAAATAAAAAATTTGAGATTACTCCACACCCCCCATCCCCTACCCAGTCACATAGAAAAACTAAAGCATAAGAAAAACATAAACAACTATGTGCCACATATCTATGGTTCTAACTTATAATTTTGTATATTGAATTTAACTTGAAGGAATATTTAAAAAATCCTTGAGATATTGTATATTATGCATTGAACAAACATGTTGAACAACTTGTAGACAATATACTACAATCTTTCTTTCAATTTTCCTTTTACTACAAAAACAAGGGATATGTAGGGAGACCATAGTTTTGGAGTTTCTACTAAATCCTTGCAACATATTATAGATGTTCCCCTCATTATTTGTTTCTAGAAACCTAATAGTCAAGCATTACCAAAAACAATTGTTTCAAGCATTTTGACTATATACTTCTTTGAAGTAAATTTCAAAAATATGGATGTTACCCATTCTATTAGATGGGTGAAAAACAAATTTAATAGTATTTTATCTATACTATAGCAGTTGTTCTTCTAATTTTTAACGATGCATTCATAGAATATTGCCGTCACTGAAAATTTAGAGATGTTCCGAGGTTTCCTACCAATGTAGAGAAACAAGTCTCTTTGTGGATAAAGTTATTTGATTTGGGCTTCCATATCATGAGTGAATGATTGTGGCATGGTTTACGGTCTTAAAGTTCAAGAACAATAATATACTTGTTAGCTTGTTCAGTTGACGAACACTCCTCAATCATACATGTCATGTTGCAGGAAAATAAATTCCATTGCTCAAAATAACATGCTTCTATGTCTCCACAAAAGTAAAAGTACAAAATCTATTTAAAACCAAACTACAAAAAGGTTATAAAGCACAAATATCTTTGTATATTCAGTTGAAAGAAATGAAATATTTTTAATCCTGGAATCTCAGTATACTTTGTGTATTTGAGAAGAATACACAAAGAAGACAAATTGTAAACTATGGTATTATGCTCCTAAGAGGTGAACCTGCAAAAGACAATAAAAAATACATTAAGGGTTTAATGCCCATGGAAAAATACTCAAAAAAACATGAGCCATCAATGCATCACTAAAGTGAGATATCTCCAAATGTGATCAGATGCTTACAATATGTTGGCTGCATGCAATGATTTCTCAATAGTTTATGAGACAACCTTATAAACCATTATTATGGTCTATGGATTTGGGGTGAGAAATCAACCATATTAATTTAAGCAACTTAATGTTCAAATGATGATATCTGCAGCAAGGCAAATTTCCTTCTTGTAGAATGTAGAAAATATATTGTCTGCATGTGAATATTTTCCTTTCCCTCAAAAAATTATGCTACTCAAGAATTTGGGTAAACAAATTTGTAAAGGAATCAAACTCATGCTTCACTTTAACTGGCAACTAATGTTCACAAGGACAAAACCAAATTAAATTTGTATTCATGGAAACCAAGCATAATTAGGTTTTACTGAAGGAAACCAAGCACAATTAATATTTCAATTAGGAAAAACTAAGGCAAAAGGAAATTGGGGTTTTTTTACTCACCACAAAATAATTATTTTACAGAAATTATGTGCAAGTAAAAAAATCCAAGTTATAAGGTTTGTGCATGGAACCTCAGTGGGGATAACAACTTGCAATACAAGATGTAGGGTTTGTGCACGGAACCTCAATGGGGATATCAACTTGCAAAAGGTTGTTTGAATCAAAATCTCCTCTCTCCATTGTAGCAACCTTGATGTTTTGTTTCTTTCAAGCTTTCCACTTAAAATCAATGATTTAATGTTTGTCATTTCAAAAAATACAACAACAAAACCTCATGGCATTGTCGTGAGCATTCTCTTTTTGAAATCCTGAAAAATAAATGAATTATCATCTTTTGTTCTACATAAAATATTGGGGGTTTGAAATACAGACAATGAATTATCATTTTTTGTTTTACATAAAATATTGGGGGTTTGAAGTACATACAACATAAAATAGAAGTTTAGATACATAAATGTACCAAAATAATATTATAGTAAATAAATAAAACCTCTTTTTATATTTACTCCATAAACCTCTTTATATTTAAGGAAACTCGAACAAGACGTTTTATTTAGGTGAAACCTATGGGAAAAATACCATTTTAATACCATGGTCCAAATACCATATTTATAAAATATGTATGGTAAATAAATAAATATAAAAGAGGTATAAAGAAGTATGGTAAATAAATAAAAATATATCAAATAGGATTAGAAATTAACATATAATTATATACAAAGCCTATGGGCCAAATACCATGGTAAATAATAGAGGTATGGTAAATAAATAAAATATAAATTAACTAGAAATATGGTAAATAAATAAAACAACTTTTTATATTTACTCCACAATCCTCTTTATATTTACAAACACTCAAAAAAGAGGTTTTATTTAGGTGAAGCCTATGAACCAAATACCATTGGCCAAATTATTATTAATACCATGCAAAAAAATGTTATTAAGCCTAATATAAATATTAAAATATCAATATCAATATTATTATTAATTATGATATTAGCATTAATATATTATAATATCAATATTATTAAATTTAATAAATTTGGATTAATACAATATTAAATTTTTTATAGTATAATATATATTAATATATGATGATATATATTCACTCTAGATATATACGAGAAAGAAGAACAAAGACATAGAGTGATAGAGTGTTGGGTATGTGTTATATTCTTTCCACGACTAGACCCAAGCATTGTACGTTGCGCCGGGCGCAGCAGGGGGGAGCCAGCCCCCACTGTTAGGGTCTGGGGCAGTGCCTCGGCAAAAATTTGTTTGGTGTGCGGACCCACTCATAGGTAGACCCACCTGTGTTTTGTGCATGATTTTGCACATGGTTTTGGGGTACGATGGTTTTCAGCCCCTGGTATTTTGTAGATCCGGTCAAGGGAACTACGGTTATGTTCTAATCCAGGGTTAATGTATTGGGGTTTATGTATGCTTTGGCATGTATATATATGTGTTGTAACACTAAAAGGAATATAATGAAAAATCAAGCTGGTCGTCCCGATTTGGGATCCAGGGGAAAATCTCTGTGTTTATCTGTTTTATGTTTTATGCTCTCGCTATTGTTTATTTTCCGTTATAAGATTCGTGTGTAGATAATTCTGCCTTCAATAATTAACCCTTTGTCAGCCGAGGGTTTTTTGTTCGGGCCTGAGGTAGACCTTGTTCAGTGGGAGATTTGCGGGATCGACTCTTGCGGTGAAAGAAGATGGCGAGCGGCGGAAAGATACATATCGAGAAATTTAATGATCAGAGTTTTGAGTTGTGGAAGCTCAAGATGGAGGATCTGCTGGTGTATAAAGATCAGTGGATCACTGTAGATCCAGGTACTAAACCAACAATGGCAATGCTTCGGGTTTTAAGAAGACTAGAAGAAACCGGATCGGAAGGCTAAGAGCACAATACTTGCCAGTGTCGAGCATTCGCATTGCTGAATGTATCTCGGGAATGTATCTGGGGAAGCTACGACGAAGAATTTGTGGGAAAAAATTGGGACTTTGTACCAATCTAAGTCTCTGGTGAATAAGTTGTTCCTGTGGAAAAAGTTGTATAACCCGAGGATGAAGGATGGAGACTCGGTGACAGAGCATCTGAACGCCTTCAATACTGTGGTAAGTCAGCTGTCATCTGTTGATATTAAAATCTCAGATGAAGATAAGTGCATCAGTTTGTTGTGTTCTCTACTAGATTCGTGGGAAATTCTGGTTATTGCAATAGGTAGCAATACAACTACCTTGAATTTTGATGACATTGTCTCAGCCTTGCTGTCGGAGGAAATGAGACGGAGAAATATGGAGGGTCAGAATGGATATGCCTTATCTGTACGAGGAAGGTCCCAGAACAGAAACAAGAATAAGGTTTCGAGTGGGAGATCTAAATCTAGAGGGAGATCTAAATCTCCTGGAAAGTTTGTAAAGGTGTGCTGGAAATGCGGAAAGGAAGGACACTACAAAAAGGAATGCAGATCTAAAGCTCCCGAGAAAGGAAAGGGATCTGATGAAGCTCCTTCTGCAGAGGCAAAAACCACCTCAGATGAAGGTGGGGATGTGTATTTGGCTTTTTCTTCAAATACACATGTAGATCATGAGTCATGGTTGATTGACTCAGGTGCATCCTTTCACTTCACTCCCCATAGGGAGTGGTTCTGCGAGTATGAGAAATATGATGGTGGTTATGTCTTCCTAGGGGATGATAGGAAGGCCAGAATCGTCGGACGTGGAAAGGTCAAGCTGAAGCTGCAAGGTGGAAGGATTAGAACACTTCCCGGTGTTCTGCATATTCCTGCATTGGCCAGAAATCTGATTTCTGTAAGCAAGATGGATGATGCAGGTGTAAAAACAGTGTTCGAGAAAGATGCCTGCAAGATGGTTCGGGGAGCACTGGTATTAATGCGGGGAGTTCAAACTGGAACTCTGTACAAGCTACAAGGTAGCACTGTTATTGATGGGTGTAACAATTATGTGGTTCCTGAAAGTGGAGCGGAAAGCCTAGTTGTCTCTGGAGAAAAGACCATGCTATGGCATCAAAGGCTTGGACATATTGGAGAGAAGGGCCTTCGGATACTGCATAGAAATGGTATGGTAGAAGGTATGTCTAATTGCTCTCCGGATTTCGATTTCTGTGAACATTGTGTATATGGGAAGCAGAATCGGGTGAGTTTTCCTTCTGGTGCTAAGAGGGCGAACAAGATATTAAAACTTGTGCACAGTGATGTGTTTGGACCTGTGTCAGTTCCATCACTGGGAAAGTCTGTGTACTATGTTTCATTCATAGATGACTTCTCAAGGAATACATGGATATATTTCTTGAGGAAGAAATCTGAAGTCTTTGACAGATTTAAAGAATTTAAGGCTTTGGTGGAAAACCACACAGAGAAGAAGATAAAGGCACTGAGGACATATAATAGTGGGGAGTTCTACAAGAAGGAATTTGAATAGTTCTGTAAGAAGTGTGGTATAACATGACAAAAGACTACTCCATACAAACCTTAGCAAAATGGAGCTGCAGAAAGAATGAATAGAACGGTGATGGAAAAGGCAAGAAGCATGCTCAGTGGTACCAGGTTCGGACAAGAATTCTGGGCAGAGGCAGTGGAGACTGCATGTTACTTAGTTAACAGATCACCTTCATCAGTGTTGGAGGATAAGACTCCACTTGAGGTATGGACTGGTAAGAAACCCTCTCTTTCACATCTAAGGGTATTTGGATGTGATGCATATGTACATGTTCCAAAGGAGAAAAGGACCAAGTTGGATAATAAATCTGAAAGGTGCATCTTTATTGGGTATAAGGATTGTTTAAAAGGTTACAAGCTTTGGAACCCAGAAACAAGGAAGGTTGTGTATAGTCGAGATGTGGTGTTTAGAGAGGTGAAAGATGTTGTTACACATGAAGTCCTACCAAAGGAACTTGAGAAGATAGAGTTTTAGCTAAAGGAGGATGAATCAGACTCTACAATAGAAGAAGACTTAGAAGAGGAAGAGCCACAAACTACAGGTGTGAGAAGATCAACTCGGGAAAGAAGGCAACTAGAAAGGTATAGTCCATCTACTTTTTGTTCAGGTTTTGCCTTAACTATAACTGATGATGATCCTAGAACTGTCAGGGAGGCAGTAGATTCAGAGGATGGAAAAATCTGGAAGGAGGCCATGGTTGATGAGATGGCATCCTTACACAAAAATGAGGCCTGGGATCTGGTGGAGTTGTTTATTGGAAGGAAGCCCATTGGGAGAAAATGGGTGTTTAAGAAGAAGATGAATGTAGAAGGAAAGGTGGAGAAATACAAAGCTCGGTTGGTAGCAAAAGGTTATTCCCAAGTGCTGGGAATTTATTTTGGTGATATTTTTTCTCCTGTTGCCAAAGTTATTTCTATTAGATTACTTTTATCTGTTGCTACTGCATTTGATTTTGAGATAGAACAGATGGATGTGAAGACAACATTTCTTCACGGGGATCTAGAAGAGGAGATCTACATGAAGCAACCTGAAGGCTTTATGGTGAAGGGTAAGAAAGAACTGGTGTGCAGGTTGAAGAAGTCTCTGTATGGGTTAAAACAGTCACCAAGGATGTGGTATCAGAAATTTGATACCTATATACGGGGACTTGGCTTCACCAGAAGCAAGGAGGATCACTGAGTTTATTTTAAATTAATTGGTGACCGTGTTATTTATTTGGTCTTGTATGTGGATGATATGTTGTTGATTGGAAATGACAAAGAAATTATCCAAGATTTGAAGACCCAACTGCTCTCCAAATTCGACATGAAGGATCTTGGTGCTGCAAACTATATTTTGGGCATGGAAATTAAGAGAGATCGGGCAAAGAGGAAGCTCTGGTTAAACCAGAGGAAGTATGTCGAAACTATATTGCAGAGGTTCAATATGCAAGATAGTAAACCAGTGAATGTTCCTATTCCTGTAGGTGTAAATATTTCTGCTGAACAATGTCCCAAGACACACGAAGAAGAGGAGTATATGTCCCGTGTTCCATATGCAAGTGCAGTTGGTAGTCTGATGTATGCAATGGTCTGTACTAGACCAGACATTGCACATGCAGTGGGAGTATTGAGCAGGTTTATGTCAAACCCAGGGAAGGAGCATTAGATAGCAGTGAAGCAAGTTTTCATATATTTACGTGGCACTAGTGATTATGGCTTGTGCTACTAGGGAAGACCAGGATTGGAAAGAATGTTGGACATTCGTGGTTTTATTGATGCATACTGGGCTGGAGATCCGGACCAAAGAAGATCTACAAGTGGGTATGTGTTTAGCCTATTTGGAGGCGCAGTCAGTTGGATGAGTAAAAGACATTCTGTAGTGGCTCTTTCAACTGCAAAGGCAGAATACATAGCAGCCACTCATGCAAGCAAGGAAGCAGTTTGGTTGCAGAAATTGTGTTCAATTACGGGGTTGGTACAACAAGCTATAAGGATAGACTGTGATAGCCAAAGTTCAATTTTATTGGCTAAGAACCCTGCTTACCATTCAAAGACAAAGCACATTGATGTTCAATATCACTTTGTTAGAGATATGGTTGAGGCTAAAAGGGTGTTGCTGGTAAATGTGGACACTTTGAAGAATGTTGCAGATGCATTGACGAAGTTTGTGAGCACTCAGAAGTTCTCTTGGTGTAGAGAAACAATGGGTGTTGAAGAATTGGCCCAATGACTAAGCTCTCCTGTGGCCCCCTGTGGAAAGAAAATCACAAGTGGGAGAATGTTGGGTATGTGTTATATTCTTTCCATGACTAGCCCCATGCGCTGTATGTTGCGTCGGGCGCAGCAGGGGGGTCACAAGGGGGGAGGCAACCCCCACTGTTGGGGTCCGGGACAGCACCCCGGCGAAATTTTTTTTGGTGTGCGGACCCACTCATAGGCAGACCCACCCATGTTTTGTGCATGCATTTGCACATGGTTTTGGGGTACGATGGTTTTCGGCCCCTGGTATTTTGTAGATCTGGTCAAGGGAACTACGGTTATGTTCTAATCCAGGGTTAATGGATTAGGGTTTATGTATGCTTCTACATGTATATATATGTGTTGTAACAATAAAAGGAATATAATGAAAAATCAAGCTGGTCGTCCCAATTTGGGATCGAGGGGAAAATATTTGTGTTTATCTGTTTTATTTTTTATGCTCGCGCTATTGTTTATTTTCTGTTATAAGATTCATGTGTAGATAATTTCTGTTCAGGGTTAAAACCTACATAGAGGTGGAGAAACAAGGGGAGTCACAAGGGAGAGATGGAGATAAACTTAATGAGAGGGGAGAGAAGGAATGGAAAGAGAGAGAGAGGGAGAGGAGTGAGAGAGGTAGATAAGGGTAAGAGAGGGAGAGAGTGACATAAAGATGGAAGGGGGAGGGTGAGAAGGAGGGAGGGAGGGATATATATATATATATATATAGAGAGAGAGAGAGAGAGAGAGAGAGAGAGAGAGAGAGAGGAACTAGTATCATAGAATAAAGAAGACCCAACCATATTAATCTATAGAGAGTTAGGGGATAGGGGCACCCTACCTACCTAAGTAAATGTCTAAACCAAAAGGGGTGTAATCATCTGTAATTGTGGTCGAGTATAAGAGGCAAGGATTTTACGAGACACTGGATTTTTAATGTGATATGCAAAAAATAAGAACTGAAACTAACCATTTCACATTCACCAATGTTCTCTCTGCATGTGCTAATTTGGTAGATTTGGAACATGGAAAAGAAGTCTTGTTTTGTGATCACCTCCCACAAGGATTCACCAATTATGACAACGAAAAACTTGTGATTTAATCTTCTAAATCATCATCACTTCCACCAACACCTCAATGAATAATGCTAGTATAAAAAGTCTTAGGCTCTGGGCAGCGTAAAGGAACATAATGCATGTGCCCTCAATCTCTTCTACATACCTGTAGCTCTCCTCCCAAACCAAAGCCACTAGTGTAGTGTGTTCACTTTTCCCTAAATCTTGCGCAAAAATCCCAAGATAAGGAACTGTTGCACCAAGGTATGGATCCACTATGTGTCATATCCACTAAAGGAGAATGTGTTCCAAACAATAGGTAAATTCTCACAGCTATCTCTCTGTGGGATGTTGAGAACTACAAAATTCCACATGCTCATTAATGAAATCTATAAATTGAGAGCTTTCATATAAGACTTGAAGTAATACTAAAGTTGGACCAAAAGGCTCAGGCTCTTGGTAGTGCAAAGGAACATCTGCAATATGATTTGTACTATTCCAATCTAGATCATTTTGCATGGATATCTCCTGGAGTTGAAATGAATATTCCAGGTTCCATAGAACATCTCCCATGGAAGGCTTGTCGATTCTCTTCTATTCCAATAACTTTTCAGTAGTCTCCCTAAATGTTTTTAGAGAACCAGGTTTGATGGTCCCAACAAGGTGAGGGTCAATGATTTTTTCAAGCTTGCCCTTTTTCTACCAGAGCATTTCCCTCTTTGCTATATTAAACTGTTCTCTGGGAAAAACAATATCAAGAGTTTCCCTTGCACACTACACCTCTAATAACACTACTCCAAAAAGATACACATCATATTTCTCTGTCAGTTGCTGCCTTCTGAAGTATTCAGGATCAAAGTACCCAATAGCCAAAACTACCTTTCATTGCAGTACTTACATGTGTCTGATCCAGAGTGGATCCAGTCTTTGATGTCCAAAGTCTGCCACCTTTTCCTATGAGCCTGTTATTGTGGAGGTCTCTGACATTTAGATAAGAACAGAGGATTCATGACAAGGGAATCAAATTGCAACATTTACCAGATATTGGAGCTTCGTTGGTGTCTCGCTAGTCAAACAATTTACCAACAAGTCGAGGGAGTCTAAATTGGTGTAGTTGAAAATGAAAGGAAATATTGTTCCACCGAGGCTAAATCCCATGACACTAAGCTTGAAAAACCTCTCATTATTGTAGGTCATGCCTTTGAGCTCCAAGATGGTGACGTTGTAGGGGTTTTGATCTTGTCTTTGATCCATGGTCACACCTTCAAGCTCTAAGATGGTGACATTGCAATGGTTTTGATCTTGTCTCTGGTCCACTCTGTGAGCTTGGGTCCATAAACTTGGCACCCTTTCAGGTGTAGAGGAATTATCAGTTTTTGGCGAATAAATCTCGATAGAGAAATGAAATTATGAAGATATTGGCTATCATACATCTCTGGTTTCCTCCATCAATGTATCAAAGTCATCAGTCCTCCAAAAGGAGACTTCTGCCCATTCTTTCCTCTGAAACCAGTGTTCATTAGTGCTACCATATATGTTAATAAACCTCCTTCACTGCCTCCCCCATATGGAAATCCAAGCTGTAAAACACAAATGCAAAGCTCAAGCTCTCCATCATCGAGGGTTATATGGCATGTCTTGTAACTGTGCAAAGAATCTTGTTTTCAATATATTGCTAGATGGTGGTATGATGCATATATCCTATTTAATGTTGCTTGCTCACCTTATTACCAAGCTATGTGGGAATCTATTATAGATAAAGGAAAGGGCTTCAAAGTCCCTACTATGCATGACTTGAGGGGAGCCCTTTTGCAAAAAGAGATTTACTACTTTGATTATTAATCAAATATAAAAAGAATAATATTGTTTTATTTAAAGCTTAATTTGATATAATCATGTAAATGATGTATTAGATGAAATAAATATATTCGTTGGTACAATTCTCATAGAAATTGATAAAACTAAACACATTTATCCATTATTACACAATAAACCGTACTTAAATATTTTGAATTACATATTTATAATCATTAATAAAGTTTTATATATTATCAAAAAATTAAATAAATTTCATACCTAAACAATAAACAAAAGTTCATAATGCCATTAAAAATTAACCAAGGTTCATATCAAACAATTATTAAAAGATCACATACCATTAAAAATTAAGTAAGGTTAATATCTAAATTAACAAAGGTTCATACAATACTCCTCGATTGGGGTGAGGTCTGAGAAACACGTGGAAGGCGTCTTGCATGAGTAAATGCAAGTGGAGCGAGGGTGAGGAACGATACTCTCAGTCCCTTCACCATAACGCATGCAGCAGGAGAGGTACTGACTTCACGTTGGCAATCAGTGTGAAAAATAACCGCGCATTGGAGTTCGGAGGTGGTGAAAGGATAAGGTGAGGGAAGATGAGGGAGCTCGACATTCGACTCCTCACTCTGGTTAGGTGCTGGTCTTGGCGGTGGCCTTTGGAGATGAAGCATAAACATCGCAAGAAGGTTTACAGAGGGAGTGCCTTGTGTGTGCTTGTCATGGGAATTTATTGGTGCGATGTGTTCAACCGGTCCCTACCGCTCAGTTTCTTAGCTATTATCTATGTTTGAGTTGAGGATAGGAAGTTGAAAGGAAATGAGCTCACTCATTTCCATTTTTCTTGGATTTCTGTGAGCCTATTGTTTTGTGCTAAGAGAGGAAGATAGAATATCCACTCCAGGAAACCTCGAGGGTGGTGGTGGAAAACTAGTTTCTTTTACCAATTTTTTTCCCTCTGGCATGGGTGCGATGGTATTTGGTGGATTGGTGTGTGGTCTATGTGTAGAAAATTTGGAGGCTGGTTGCTGTCCTAAGGGAAGTTACGCTCAGGTGTTGGCTACTTTGTCATCGTTTGTTGTTCAATTTCCTATGTTGGTTTGGTGGGTGATGGTATTTTGTTTTCTTGGTGGTGGTAGTCTTTACTTGGTAGTGGGAGGTGGCTTTGTGCTTCCCTATAGTGGTGGGAGATGAAAATTGGCTCCTTTTGCTAGTGGTGGTTTTTTTCTATGGTGGGGGGTCTGTTCTCTGGACTCTGCACATGGTGGGGTTCCTCGACCTTGGCGAATTATGAAGCTCCTGGTGCGGTGTGGGCGTTCTCCTTCCCCTGTCATCCATGGCCTTGTGGGGGTGGCAGACTCAGAAATAATCATGGTGGCTCCACGCCAGGGTGGAAAGACTACGGGGCATGCGTGACTCGCTAGTGTGGGTGTGCATGGGGGTTGTGGATAAGGTAAGCGAGGGGATAACAAGGGTGAGGGTTTGAGGGTTCCAGAGACGTCGGGCGAAGGATATCATGGTGGCAAGGGGAATTGTGGGTCTAATTGATCTGAGGAAAATGAGGGGCAGGCTATCCAACATTTCTTCTCGAAGAACTTTAGTGCACTTATCAACAACCTGATGGAAAGAGTGGAAACAACTGAGAGAGTTTGTCGTGAGGAGCATTCAAAGTATATGGAAACATTGAATGAATGCACTATTTACAGTGCTAAGTCCAGGACAGACTGGTTGTTTTTTGGTGAGGACAAAATCAACTCTCTGAGAAAGTAGAAAAGTTGGAGACTTTGTTGGTGCACTTTGAAGGGCACGTTTAGTGTGACTTTTGTCCTCCACTGCCTCTAGGAACAAAATCAGACAAAACGTGATCCATCTCGTTAGACGAATAGTATGCTATTTGATGTTCTTTATGTTTTAAATGTGTTTTGGTGCCTCTGGCCCAATTGTTTATGGGAAATGCCCCTAGTCTCTCTTTTATATTTTTGTCATCTAGTGCAAATTTTGGTCAACAAACCCGATCGGAGTGGGACCAGCTATTTTGTAAGCGACTATATGTACTCCTTTGTTCCTACATGAATAGAACATTGACTTACAAAAAAATAAAGGTTCATACGTCATTAAAAAATTAATTAAGGTTCATACTTAAAGTAATAAAGGTTCATACATATTTACTAAATAGGTCTATAAATATATCTTTTAGGTTTATCTATTTAGTATTTATCAAATATAAATATGACGATTTAATGCTATATTTAATGAACTCACACGTTTAACATAAGTAATGTTATATTTATCTATTTATTAAATGTAATATGAAGATTTAACCTTATATTTAAAACAACTCACACTTTTAACATAAATCAATGAAGTTTGAAAATTAAACTTTATGGCCAAAGATTAAATATAAACATAAATATTAATTTGACTATCTAAATATTACCTTTAGTAAAATTATAATGAAGGCATTAGTGTAAAGTCGATAGATGATACATGAAATTATGTTAATTGTAGATGAATCCATCTCCAATGTTAAACTTTGGAGACAAAAGGGTATTCAAAATTTTAACACTGTAAATTCGATCTCCCCTTGGTCTCTAAATTTTGACACTGAAGATGGATTCAAAGCCACCTATTGTGAAATGTAACACTTTGGTACCAAAATCACAATTTTCCATTTATGGAGTGACACAATTAAAAATTATTGACATAAATGACTGATTCATATACTTGTTGTACTTGCTATTTGGTCATATTTTTATTCTTGGACTATAATAGTCATTTACATTAATCATTATTAATTTTGTCACTTATTATCTAGTCATATATTTTAATCCTAGACTAAATTAATCATTTAAGTTAGTCTCTTTTAGTTTAGTCACTTATTATCTAGTCATATATTTTATCCCTAGACTAAATTAGTCATTTAAGTTAGTCTATTTTAGTTTAGTCACTTATTATCTAGTCGTATATTTTATTTCTAGACTAAATTAGTCATTTAAGTTAGTCATTTTTAGTTCAGTCACTTAAAATTGCTCAAATTTAGTAGTAATTCACTTGAAATAATTGCGGTGACTAACGTTTTTAGTCACCTAGTAATTAATTCCATCATTTTTTACTAGTGTTTCCCATAATTAATATTTTATTTAAAAAAAAATTAAATATATAGATTTTTCCATAATTAATATTCTCTTTTCATTCATTATCATACTTATTTTTAACAATAAATATTTATTAATCATTCCTTGCTTGCTTTCTATTAACTGTTGTATTCTTTCTAATAACAATGTTTTTTCACCTTTTTCTATTAATATATTTTATTAATCATAATATTTTTTCTGAAAGTTTAATTATTTAATTGTTTTTGGCCCTTTTTTAATAAAACTATGTTATCATGTACCAATAAATTATTAGTAATTTGATTCACCCTCCACCAAGGTTGTGGTGCTCAAATCATGCTCTTAATATAACTAAGTTATATGATCACATTCACACCATAAGAGTTCTCTACTTATTGCATAAGAGGTAGGTACTAAGCAACAACACTGCATATTACACTACATGAAATTTGTGATAAAAAATATATGAAATGCAATGTGTGATAAAAAAATATATGAAATGCAATATGGGTTTTTAAGATAATATATATTCATATTTATTATGTTTATTTGTAATTGAAAATTAAATATACAATTATATTAATTATTGATATAAATTTATATTAATTTTAGATTTATTAATATTGCAAAAAATAAAAATAATAATCAAGTATATATATTTTCAAAGGGAAAACTCATCAGTGGCCATTAACTTGTTTCTTTAGAGATTTTAAATAAATGAGAATTGGGTATATATGTTTAATATGTTACAATTTATTTTTACAATTATAAGTACTCAATTAGTGTACGAGAATACTACTAAGGTGCACATATTCTACTCTCTCTCGATTTAAACTTGTGATCCCATATGAGGAAACCCATGTTCTTAATCATTAGTACAATTTATGTTTGATAAATAAATGATCTAATTTTGACCAATTATCCACTCCATAATAAAGAAAAGGCAAAGTCCCATAAATGTGGTCTTAATAATGGTGATGGAGTGTCTTCATGGTAATGTTTAAGTTTAAATTATCCACCCTATAATGCATATCACTTTTATATGTAAAATTAGTATACTTTCACAATTGACAAAGGGTAATGTCGAAGCGATTGAAGGGATGGACTTGCAAGATGAGGCAGAAGGAACATGTTTTGTTTCTATCATCATAGGAAATAACATCATAGAGTCCTTGGTAGAGTAGGACACCATGATCAAGGAAGTGGGGCAATTGAAATCAAATATCTCTTCCTTCACTACCTTTGGCAAGCTCATATTAAAATTATGTGGAGATGTCAAGTGCAACCTTGCCCATGATGGAATAACAAAAAATATTGAATTAGACCAAAAACACTATTCACATTTAAAGGTGGCGGGGGATTAAGTTGATTTGAATTTCCAACCTATGGTTAGTCATGTTGTCATTGCATGGCCATGTTGAACTTTGGACATATTAAATTATACATTTTCGCTTGTTGTAACTAAGAAACAAGGAAATTTTTACCATGAGTTGTAGACGTCTTTGCCTAAGAAATATTTTCTTGAAATCATTCTCAATCATTGATTTCATTCACATATCAAACCATATATTTTCATTTGTTGAAACTAAGAAACAAGAAAATTATTACCATTAGATGTACACATATTTTCCTAAAAATATCTGTTTGAAATCATTTTTAATCATCGATCTCTTTCATGTTAAGTTTAAATGTGAAGGTGAGATCGGACGAGAAAACCTCATTTGATTGATTATGGGATTGAAATGATGTATGTATTATGTTGAATAGGTTTTATCCATCTTAATATTTTCTATATCAAGGATCAAGATAAATCAAATCCTTTTAGGTGCAAACCTTGTACCTCAAGGAATGGTTTTCACCTTAAAGGATTTGAGCATACTCAACACTTGTCGCTTGATAAATTTAAAGTTAAAAAATATCAATGTTAATATAAGAGACACGACACTAATAAATATAAATTACCTCATGTAGCTAAAGCAACTACAAAGTATAAATTAAACATAACTTTACCTAATAGCCATGTGTCCTTGACAATTGATTGGGAACTAATCTTAGTATCCAATGAAACACAATGATGCAATAAATTACATATACTCATAAATGTGAACATACACACTAGATCAATTTTTTGTTGTTTTCCACCCTAATGTGAACCTCAACACTAAGAAGTATGTACACCATCTATGTTTTTACATAACATTAATAAAAAAATTCAAAGAACAACATGTCGCAACATATTATTGAATACAACTTATTGTGATTTCATGTTGTCTAAACTAAGGTTTTGTTTTACAACTGCCCCAAAAATTATAACTTCTTGGAACTCTTTTTGTAAAATATCTACCTTTATTCTTCAATTTGAAATCCACAAGTTAAAGTGTACACAATTAAATTCTAATATAAGTATTACAATATATTTTAAATCCAAAACTGATCATAAGTATGACATGAATTTCACTCTCACCTTTTGTGTCTCTTAATAACTCAATAAACTTCTCCCTTTTGAAGATGAAGTTCAAATATTCACATTCAAAGGTGGGTAGGAATTTATTTGATTTTCATTTCCTAATACATGGTCATTCATGTCATCATCACGTGGCCATGTTGGACTTTGGACATATCAAACCATACATTTTCACTTGTTGTAACTAAGAAACAAGGAATTTTTCACCATTAGATGTAGACATATTTGCCTACAAATATTTTCTTGAAATCATTCTCGATTGTAATGCACATATCACCTCACATATACCCACTTTCACTGGCTTACCCGGGGTAAACATGAGATGAGGGAAGTTATGACTAGACTCAACCTCCTAGGTGACCTTAAGGAAATGGAGTCGACAAACAAACCTTATTGACTTCCCTCAGTTGCCACAGGACCCTCCAGGAGTAACCCAAACACTCTAGGTGTCCATCCCCTGATCCAACGTGACTTTTCCCTAAATTTTACCATCATCTACTCCATTAACAAGACATCAATGTGAATGGAACCTCCAAGTCACGGGCATAATCTTGCATCAATGCGACTGTGGACAATCTTACTTCTTATTGTGCCAACGACTGTGTATTTTAAGGATAAATTCCAGGGCTAGGGCTATACCTCTGCCTAGAAATCCCTATAACTTTCAGAAATCATTAATTACACAAGGATAATCCTTGTAAACCAAAAATGACACTAGGACTAGGCTTGACCATCCCCAACCGGGACTGACATTTGGTCAAACACTTGGAAACAATGAAATCTATAGGTCATGAATACAAGGCTGAGCATAAGGGACTGTAAATTCATATGAAACTTATCAAGAAGGATCACCACCCTCTCCCATTAGTTTTCTTAACATTGATTAGGTCTTTCATCCATTATTATTTTAGTTACAAGTAAAAACATGAAGTAAACCATGACTAAAACCAATCACACAACCATGCTTATAACCAGCATATAACCACAAAAATAAACATAAGATAACAACCATTAAAGCCACATAATAAAAAGCGAAAAACAAAGAGAACTTAAATTTCATTAAACATAGGCAAGAGCCAACTATGTTCAGGACTTCCACGTACTACTTGACCATAAAAACGGTTGAACCAAATATTTCTTTCATCCAGTAACCCTCGTGCCATATTCCAAGCATGAATATGGGATATCATGGATAAACCAATGCAAAAACAACCAAGGGAATCCAGAGGTTAAACCACCTCCACCCTCACCATACCGTGATCTCGTCTAAACTAACACGGAGATCAAAAAACCAAACCGAGCTTGGAATGCTTCTGGATCTCATCACTATCCTTGAGAAATTTTATGTCTCCTTGTCTCTAGGCTTTACAACAATCCACATTGGATCACTAGGCCCTTACCAAGACACCACCCTCAGGCTTTACTGTGTATCCCGCCAAAACCGATCAAGGGATTCCTAGGCCTTTGGGAATGTTCCTGAGACCACATTCACACTGGATTCCGTAACCATCCGAAAATTCCAAAGATCAAAACCAAGAACAATCCCATAACACCATGGATATCTAGAAAAAGGAAAGGTAAGGTTGAAAACCACTATCAAAACCCAACAAAACCATGCCAATGACAACAAAAGAACCAAATGCCAACATGCACATACCATGCATGTCAAAACCAGCTAGGAAATCATACATGCAATTTGTTACCTGCAAGTAGTCCTGGTGAAATTACTTGATCCTGCTCTTCCTAGCTTGATAATTTTTTTCCTTGTTCTTCCTTTGCTTACTTTTCCTTCCTTTTCTTGCTTTATATATTTCTCCTCTTGGTGCTATTCTCCTCTCTGAGTGTAATTCTGAAAATGAACTGACAAAAGGATTGAGAAAAATATTTCCAACTGATCCTAAAAATCCTTTTAATCAATGAGGCCTATATTTTCTTCATTTTCAATTATTTTCCTTCTTTTTCCTCCTCACATGCAACCCACAACCTTTCACCTTCCTTTTCTCTTAATTTCCATTATTTTCATGAATAAATGTGCCAAAAATACTTTTTCCTTTTCTTTTCCTTTGCCATTGCCTTTGCCAATTCCCGCTTTGCTATAAATAATTGAAATGAATGCCCACTTGGATGTTTTTCCCAACATCCAACTTGGAATAAGTGTCCCTTACCCGTGGTGTTATTTTTTCCTTTATTAATTTTTATTACATGAAATTTTAACCTGGTCTATTACAGAATTCTCCCCCTTGGGGAACACCGTCCTTGGTGTTAAAACACACCTATACCCAACAAAAACACTAAAAATCAAAAAAATATTTCCTATGGAGCTTTATAACCCAACTTGCTGCAATATTTACAATGAACAACCTGCTGAAAACGTGACAATCATACCATGTAGTGGAGCTTTATAACACAACTCATTATGGTATTTACAATAAAAACCACATATACTTATGCACATTTTCTTCAACCAGAAAATAACCATATCATTCATGGATCTTTATAAATATATCTCAATACAATATTCATAATACACATATATACACATGCACATTTTCTTTAAACAGTAAATAAAAGGATATGATGCCTGCATCTGTAACAAGTGAGTCCAAAGGCTCACACCTCCACCCTCAAAGTAATACTAGTATTCAATTCCTTCCTAGGAAGTCCATAATCCATTGTCAAAGTCAAAGCTGCATCCAAGGTCCGGCGCTGCAATCCTATGCCACTTGTCCTATCAATGAATAGTTACCAACTCATTGTTCTATGGCACACTCCCAATATGCATATAATTCTGTCTAGAAATGATAATGAAAAGAAAAAATCCATCCCTCACCTTCCCTTCTATGCTACACAGTCCCTAGGGCAATCTAATCACCCCATTCCATATAGCCATTCACCATCCATGTTCCTCAACATCCCCTATCCTGAGCGATTCATTCCTTGGCAAGGCTTCCTTACATCAGAAGATACAAAAACAAGGGCATATACCTGCCTCAAAACCATCATACCGGTCTTAGCATGCTCATGGAAATCAATTGAAACTATTGGGTACTGGTTTCATACAATGGCCCTACTCCCGAAATTATTTACCAACGTATTGCTACCTCTTCCAATTCCTTTTACTACTGCTACTAATACTTGCTGTCAGTTTCAACCACTTAAACTGGGAATTACCCTTCTTTCATGTGCCAAGCACATAATTTCCATAGATTCAAAATAAATTGAAATAAATTCACATCATACCTCATTGGTGGTTCGTCAGTAATGTACACTTACAATTTTGTTTACTTCCTGTCAGAACAAGTCAAACTAAATCTTTGACCAAATCATCATCTATAAACATATCACATCCAGTTAGCTTAAAATGCAACCATCATAAATCAGAATCATAAATCACATGTAACCATCATAAACCAAAATCATAGATCACATGCATAATTAAAAACCGAAATAAAATACTGATACTTATCCTTTAATGATTCTTTGCTTCTTCCTTTGTTCTTTATCCTTTCCATACACACACTAAATCAATTTCCAAACCTGATAAGAACCCAATGCCTTCTCCTTAAGCAATAAGGGAATCCAGATACTAAACTAACTCCTCCTACAATATCAACAAAAAGGGTATCTAGAGACTAAACCACCTCAACCATCAATATCAACAACAAGGGCATCTAGAAAATCACCATACATGCTTGTCCTGTCACACTGTACAACATATACACACAAAATATATAATGAAATACATACACTAACACTCGATGTACAACACAACACTTACACCTACACTCAGTGTACAACTCAACACATACACAAACACCTGATATCCAACACCACATACACATACACATTGTACAATACCATGAATACACGTCACGATACAAGGACTGCACAATACCCATAACACCATACCAAATATACACAACACAACATGTACACAATACCACATGTACAACATGTACACAGTACCACCTTTACACAACACCACCTGCACAATGTATACACAACACCACACGTACAGAACACCACCTACACCACGTGTAGACAATACCAATTGTACAACTTGCACATAGCACCACATGTACACAACACCATTTGCACAACATGTACACAACACCACATGTACCACATGTACATAACACCACATGTACGCATCACCACATGCATAATCATGCACACTACACCATATGTACAGAACACCGCATATGCAACCTGTAAACTACACCATATGTACATAGCACCACATATACAACATGTACACTGAACCAAATGTAGATAGAACCGCATTCACAATATATAAATAGCACCATTTGTACATATCATTGCATATACGACATGTAATTAGCACCATCGGTGCCCAACACCACATATGAAATCATGCACACAACATCATATATGAAATATGAATACAACATCATAGGTACAAAATATTGCATATGATAAGACCACATTGTCCTTACCAAGAAACCTTACTTCTAGTGTCTTATCCATGCTTGTCCCAGCATGCCACAAATCACGCTTTTTTCATTCCATTGATGTATCCCTTATCATTACCTGTCCATAACATAAACATAGACATAGTATAATCACATAATATCAATTCATATTCATGTGATATTGACCTCCTAGATCTACTAGGATACCCTTCCACTCGATCCTCATAAACCAGGAACCTCTTCATGCCATTCACCTGCACAAACAATCATTCCTCCACAAGAATGATCCTTGATGACCCTATCAAACAACGACATAAATACATACATATACACATATAAAAATTATCATAAAAAAATCATGATCCGCGACGACCCAGTTAGAAAACTACATACATACATACATATATATATGAACACTAGCACGAAATAATCCTAATGACCCGTTAGTTAATGACACACATGCATACATCCATACATCCATATATACATATATAAACATCAATCATAATCATAGTCACAACAAAATTACCCGATATCGTAAGGCCTAGGTTAAGAGAACTCCCTTTATCTATGCACAACATGCACAAAATTAAGAACAACAATTCCCAACATAGCCAAGGAGTTTGGAACCTCAAATCCATTTACATTTCCTTTCCTGTTACCTTTCTCATGACTATCCTGCCATCGTCCATTATCCCAATGGACCCAACCAATTAAACTAATTGTCATACTCTTACCTCTAGCTGCCATTATACATGCACCGACTCCATCTAGGTATTACATTACCCGTTGGAAACCACACCGATCTCCCAGAGCTCCATAAACTTCCCTCTTTCCCAACCAATCCCCAAGATCCTCAAAGCATAAAAGGCAATAATCAAAGGAAAACAAGAAAGAACCCATGAAAACCAATATCAATACGACACCACAAAAAAAGTGATATGACCATACACTAGAAATAAAAAAATCCAAAATCAAGCACAAAAAATCACAAAAGGACAAAAGCAAAAGAATAGAAATAAACACCATGACTCAATCCCCATGGCTTCCCAACACTTCCAAAGGAAAGCTCAACCTGAGCCTTCTTCAAGATTTCATGGCAGTCTCTTTGCCTTGCAATTCCATGTATCATACTTTCATAAAAAAATAACTGTCAGTGTATAAATAAATATAACAAGATGCTAGTTATCTTACCTTGTTGTGCCAGGCACACTGTATTGGAATTGAACACACATGTCAACCACATGTTCCAAAGATTAAGAAATCATATCTATTGATTTGAAATCAACCTTTGCCAATTCTAACAACCATGTCATAATAAAAAATCGACTCACATTCATCAGTCATAATACATAATGCTACAACTATCATCCACTTACATTCAAGTACATATCAATTGTTATCAACACATATGTGTTAGTGCAGCCATCTCAAACTCAATCTTGTAGATACAATCTCATATCATGCAACTAGTCAAATATTCAAACAATAGATAGATGACTTAATAAACACCAAACACTAAAACACCAAATAAACTACATAATAAAGCATTTAAGCACCAAATATATGGCATAAGAAAACTCATACCAAATAGGCGACACGATCAAACTCATACCTCAATGTATCTGAGGGGAGGCTATCTTGTCTACACAATAAATCTACATTAGCACGATATAACTTCACAACATATCAACCCATAAATAATTAAGGTCATGATATACATAACAGTAACTAGCTAACATGTTCACATCATAAACTCATAAGCAATTGTCATTCATACATAAAAATCACATATGCACAATCAGTATAGATTAGTAGGACACAATATCACAAGCATATCGACTCGTACCTTAATGTCATCACCCTAACCATCCACATAGGCCACTCCAAATTATAATGATACATATAACACCGAGATCCTAAGTAAAATGACCATAACCATCATGCATACAGCCACAATGCATATAACAACAAGTTATTATCCTTCATGACTAATCAACACATGTACATATGATCACATTGATTAGCTAACATCTATCACGCATGTAAATCTAACAAAAATAGAATGACATGACTATACATAACCCTAATTCTCATAACAATCATTAACCAATATAATTGTATGCCAAACATACAATACATATATGACGACCTGCTCTTACCTCAAAGTTTAGCGCTGCAACCTCGCTCTGATGATCTGCATCTCCTGATCTATCTTAGCCAACACATCAACATCATAACATACCAATAACCTCATAATCACATAAACTCCATGCAATGATCTCATGCATGAAAACCTTAACCATGACAATGCATGCATAATAACATGCATACAACCACTAGTACAAAATGAGAGATTAGTGATAACGTGACTAAAAAATTTAGTCACCACAATCATTTTAAGTGACCCAACTAGAAAAAACTAACTTCAATGACTAATTTAGTCTAGGTATAAAATATATGACTAGATAATAAGTGATACAACTAAAAGCGACTAATTTAAATGACTAATTTAGTCCAAGACTAAAATATATGACTAGATAATAAGTGACAATTAAAATGATTAATGTAAACAACTACTATAGTACAAGAATAAACATATGACCAAATAACAAGCACAACAAGTATATGAATTATTCATTTTTAATTGTGTCACTTTGGAAATGGAAAATTGCAATTTGATACTGAAATGTTACATTTCACTAAATTTTAGCACTGTAGTCTATGAATCAATTTGCAGTGTTCAAATTTAGAGACAAAGGGGTCTCTAAATCCATCTACAATGTAAAATTTAGAATCCATTTGCAATGTTAAAATTTAGGTAGATGAATTCAATAACCCCCTTAAAGGGGTCTATGAATCCATCTTTAATGCTAAAATTATAATAATTTTATAAAATATAGAGTATAAGTTTGCAATATATAATTGTTTTATACTCCCTTTGGAAAGAGCGAGAAGAAGAGAGTTTGAAACTGATATAAAAGGGTTTTAAGTGTTAATAGGAATTTGTTCCTCACATATTAGAGAGATGACACACTATTTTTTATGGGTTTTTTGTGGCATTGTTACATACCATGGTTGATTATTGCACTAGATTCAGAGAGAATGATTTTATTAATTTGAATTCAAAGTATGTTGATTTATACATGGTCAATTGATATAAATCTAGAAGTTTACTCTCAAGCCATATTATTCTATAGATACATGCATTACAAAATTTTTCATGAATTCTAATAATGCATTTGTGAAAATTCCTAGATCTAAAAATATCAAGATTCCTACTGCAACCAACTAAATCTACTTCACCTATTTTGTAAATTACATTACATAGTAATTTCAGATTTCTTCATGAAATATTTAAGTAAATTACTAAAGCATTCTAAACTTAATTAAATATGATTATGAAATAAGGAAATTAAGCAAAGAACAATACACACATAGGACGCCTTTATTTTAGATGAAAGCCCCTGGAAAAACCCAATGCGGGAAAACCAGTGCAACAGATTTGAGGGTTTGTTATTATTAAGCAACAGTTTCTGAATACAATCTCTGGATGCTTGGTTGGCTATCCAGTACAAATAAATCACGACAGACAAAAATATAGTGAGTTTTACCTCACACTATAAGTCCCGAGTAATTCGGTAGCTGAACTGACAAAACCCCCGCACCCTCTGTGCTGCCTTTGAGCAGTAGCTGCGTAGGCCTGCATGGGGACCTCTATGGACCGCGTCACCTCCTCTCTGGGATCGATCTACTCATATTAAAGTCTAGTTCCAGCCCTCCCGACTCAGAACCATGATCTCCTAGTAAATCTCGGTCTATCTCTTGAAAAAACTGCGTTGCCTCTGCGTGTGCCTTGCGTGGGTCTGCATCACCCCTTCTGGGTGCTGCGTCACACTCTCTGGAGGCTGCACTGCTTCCTCTACTGGGTCTACTGCCTCTCTGCTTAGTATTCTTGGTCCTCAAGAAGATCCTTCAACTAAAACTATCTCCGCCACTCTCAGCGCAAGAATAATTTAGATCTGATCTTCGTCCGAGCATTTCTCCATCAGAAGAATTTGATCTCCAAATTCACTAAGTGTGTCTTTCCAAATGGCCCTCAAGAATTCCTTTATATCCTTCTCATTGAGACATCAATGGGAAAGATTATAACTTGACTTGATCTTTGATTTTTATAGATCATTCACACTCAGTTTTATTAATACCCTTTAATTATTTAATTTCCCTAAGTTTAGACTTAGGGTCCCCATTAAAATAATTATTTTTTACAATAAAAGATATTCCGAGTGAAATTTTCATAAATGGTTTATGGGTTATTTGGAATACATGTGCCTAAGCCTCTCCACAAATTTGGAGACTTAGAGCACTTCTAATGCTACCAAAAATCAACACTCCCTCTTAGCGAGGAAAGTGCTCTAACAATATGCTTGCTACATACTGCTCTGACCCTAAAGCATCCTCTGCACTGCTGATGTCTGAAAAGTTGTCCACCAAGTTACCACTGCACTGCTGCCCATGACACTACCACTGCTGCATCCGTACTACAACTCCATCTCAAATGTTCCATCTGCTATGCTGCTAGTACTGCCACTACTAACACTGCATCTACACTGCAACTCAGCTGTTGAGAGAAGAAACTGAAAGCACCCAAAATTGAACAGGAATTCAGTGGCTGCACCTTGGTGCTAAATATCTAACTGCTGATAGCTATTGCCTTGTCCCTCCGATGCACTGCACTGCTGCTGCTCTACACTGAGTTTCACTACTGTGCATTGCGTTGATGCTGCTATGCACTATGCATTTTCTGCTCTATGCTACTCAGAAGTATGCGCTGCTACCAACTACAACTATCAGTCCATCACTCCTTGACATTCACTGAAAACTCCTCCATCCCGCCATTCCCGATCATGGGCTCCCGTATCAAGGTGATGATCCATGAGGTGGGATCCTCAAGGATCCTTCCAACTGAAGTTTTAGGTGAACTTACAGTTCTATGTCACCCCATGTCTCTCTTAGATATGAGTGGGCACTCATGGAAAACTCATCCTCCTCGATCTTCACGACTGCAAATTTTGTATCGTGCTTCTCATCCTTGTCCTTTTTCTTCAAAGGACATTGTGATGCAAAGTGGTCCATATTACCACATCTGAAGCACTTCACATTCAAAAAATCTCTCTTTTGTTTCCATTTCCCATGCCATCCCTTCGATGTGAGGGCTGCATTCTCCTCCTCCTCCTCCTCCTTCGATCTGCTCTCACTGCTACCATCAAGTTTGCACTTGAGAAAATCTTTTCTTAGCTCCTCCTCCTGAAGAGCTGCCCACATCTCCTCCCAACTAGGAAGCAATTCCTTGCCCAAGATACTTTGGAAAAACAATTTCCACTCCTCAGTGACTACGTTAAGGGCCAACCTCACCATAGTCATAGCAGTTGGGTTGGATCCCACGATTTCCTATTGGTCACTAATTTCATGAAGTCTCATTAAGAATGGAGTAATGTGCTCCCCCTTCTGCATCTGAATCATCCAGAGATTCTGCTCCAAGTACATATTTTGCTGCTTGGAAGTTCCTTCGTATAGCAGGGACCAGGTCTCCCATATCTGCCTGGATGTGTCCTTGCTAGCTATATAAGAGACTATATGATCCTTGACACCATCAATGATAAGTCTCTTGGCCTTTTCCATATCGGACTTGTACTTTTTGTTATGATTCGAATATGTAGGTACAAAAAACACGTTTTCCATGAACGCCTTGAGATCATATTCATCCAGAAGGAATTTGATTCTTTCCTTCCAGATTATGTAGATGGAGGATTCCTCCAACCGATCATGATCTCTAAGTCCATGAGATGCCATCTTAGCCGAAAAATTGTCGAACTTCTCCCTCTTTCTCCCTACTGTGTAGCTTCTATGCTAGATTACGGATTCCCTGATGGAGTTGGTAATTCTGTTGCTCCTATGTTTCCTAACAAATGAGAAAAGCTAAATTCCTTGGTAAGGAACTCACTGAGCAAGAATTCCCTCACTATGTGATTTTTTTTCTACGTCTAACACTTCTCTTCCCAACAATTTCTTGCAGAAAAAAAACATCCCTCTAGCTCTGCATGAAGGCTCTGCGCTACTCCCTCTGCCTCCGAAAGATCTAAATCTAGAAGTCTTACCTCTCTATCGACTCACTTAGAGAAAGACTGCCTCAAAAAATTCAGCCTTTCTGGTTAGAACTGCGCAATCCCTTTGGGGATTCGATCAGCTGCTACTGCAGCAATTTGACCTTCACTTCGGTGCTAGATATGCTCTTCCTGTTTCACATCAAACGCTATGATACCATGTGAAAATTCCTAGATATAACAATATCAGGAATCCTAGTGCAACCAACTGAATCTACTTCACCTACTTTATAAATTACATTACATAATTATTTCATATTTATTCATGAAATATTGAAGTAAATTACAGAATCAACCTACACATAAAAAAATATGATTATGAAACAAGGAAACGTAGCAAATAAAAATACACACATAGGACACCTTTATTTTGGAAGAAAGTCTTCGAAAAACCCCAATGCGAGAAAAATGGTGCAACAGATCTGAGGGTTTGTTATTATTAAGAAACAATTTAGGAATACAATCTATGGATGCCTTGCTAACTATCCAATAAAAAAAATCATGGTAGAAAAAAATATAGTGAGTTTTAACTCACACTGCAAGTATCGGTTGATCCAGTAGCTGAACTGACAAAACCCCAACACCCTATGCACTGCCTCTGCACAGTAGCTATGTAGGCCTGCGTGGGGACCTCTATGGACTGCGTCAGCTCCTCTTTGGGATCTATCTGCTCCTTGGAAAGTCTAGTTCCAAACCTCCTTGCTCAGAACCCTGATCTCCTAGAAAATATCAGACTATATCTCGAAAACACTGTGATGCCTTTGCATGTGCCCTACATGGGCTTTTGTCACCCCTTCTAAGAGTTGCGTCACAATATCTGGAGGCTGTGCTGCTTTCTCTGCTGGTTCGACTGCCTCTTTGCTTAGTATTCCTGGTCCTAGAGAAGATCCTCCGACCAAAAATGTCTCTTCCCCTCTCTGCGCTGGAATCAATTATATCTGATCTTTTTTCGTGCACTGCTCTGTCAGAAGAATTCGATCTCAAGATTCACTTAGTGTGTCTTTCCAAATGGCCCTCAAGCCTTCCTTTGTAGCCTTCTCGTTTAGACATCAACGACTGGTATTATAACTTGAATTGATCTTCACTTTTTCTATATCATTCACACACTGTTTTATTAATACCCTTTAATTATTTAATTTCCATAAGTTTATATTTATGGTCCCCATTAAAATAATTATTTTTTACAATAAAACATATTCCGAGTGAATTTTGACAGACTATTTCTGGGTTCTTTGGAATACATGTGCCTAAGCCTATCTACAAATTTGGAGACTTATAACACTTCCGATGCTACCAAAAATCAACAACATTCACATTCTTAAAATGTGTACACACTATTATTAGAAAACCATACATACTAACAATTCTTGTGGCTCTTTAATTATGTAGAATAACATGCCATGGCTTCCATATCCAAGTTGAAATCTGAATATCTCTTAGAGAGTATCTATGTGGTTGTTTGGGGGTTACTTCATGTTCCTTGAACTCTAGAAGATTTATTTAGGGCCTAAGGCCCACTTTTCTCCTGCCCTTGAGATTGTACATTCCAAAAGACCCATTATTATCATGTAAACCATGAACATGGTGACAAATATCCCCCATACAGGCCAAATATCCCCTATAGATGTTCTGTGTAGTAATTAAAATACTTGTTCAAGAAGATTGATGATGGGAAGATTCAAATTTTACCCAAGCACCTTATGATCCTTCCTTGACCATGGTTAAGGCCCCAAGTGACATACATGTTGCAAAAAGACTCCTAATGATATTAAGGCCAAACTTAAAGGCCCCAAGACCCAAATATGTCACACAAAACCTTCAAATATATCCCATAGCACACCTAAAGGCTAGATATATCTTATATAGGATATTCATGGTGGTTTGAGGCCTTATTCATGTCCCTTGAACTAAAGAAGTTCTGTTTAGGGACTAAGGATCTTTTTTTATTTCCCTATCCATCGTAGAGGCCATAAGACCGATCCTTATTATGTAATACATACTAGTTCTTCCCATATTTTCATTCTAATATTCTGTTCATGGACATTAAATATGATAAAGACTTGTTTTAAGTATAAGGAATTTTTTCATTCCTTGGCCAATATATAAGACCTAACTCTCATATATGATGTGGAAAACCTCATAATGGAGCCCTTATCCTAGATGGAGGCTTAAAATCCCTCAAAGATGATTTATATTGTTCTTTATGGTATTTTTCATGTAGTGTGAGCCAAAGAAGTTTCATTTTGGGATTGAGGCCATTGTTTTCATCCCTTTGCAATGGTAAAATCCTAAGACCCATTCTTACTATGTAAAACATACCAATGACACTAAATATCCCCCATAGATGCCTAATATCCCCTATAGAGGTTATGTGTAGCTATTTGAGAACTAATTCCAAAGATTAATCAGCAAAGATTCAAATAAGGCCTAAGCCCCTTATGACGCTCCTATTTTAACCAAGCCTACACTTGTAAGCATCATATGTGATTTGAAAGCCTCCTAATTTCATTAAGGTCTAATGATGAGTCTCCAAGACCCAATCATAGTGTGAAAAACCTTTGAATGGTAGACACATCCCTTCTAGAGGCAAACACATATCCCTTAGATAATATAATTTATGTGGTGGTTTGAAGCCTTTTTAATGACCACTCATTATTTAAGACCGAAGTCCCTTTTCTTTAATGTCCTTCTTTGGCCATAGTAAAGGCCATGGGACCCATTCTTATAATGAAAAACACACTAAATGCCCATATTCGCATCTATAGGTCTTGTTAATGTCAATTTAGCATTAGAAAGATTAATTTATGGGCTAAGGCCCTTGTTTTACTCTCCTAACCATAACATAGACACTAGCTTCGAAATGTGGTGAGAAATAATCCTATGGTGCTCATATCCCAACTTAAGACCAAATATTCATTAAAGAATATCTATGTGGTTTTTAAGAGGCTAGCTCATTTCCCTTGACACTATAAAGCTTTTTGTAAGGCCTAATGCCCTTGTTTACCTCCTCTACCCATGGTACATTCCTTAAATCCTATACACAGTGTGAAAAAATTCCTAATGTAATTGATATACCATATATTAATGATATTATTTAGAGAGGATCTATGTGGTTTTTCAATGAAAAATTCATGGCCCTTGAGCATGAGAAGCTTCATTTTAGAAATAAATGTCATTTTCTACTTCCCTAATACTAATTATATCATGCAAAGAATAATAATGGTGCCCATATTCCTAGTCTAAGGCCCTTTTCATGTCCATTGGTAAAGGATTTGAGAGTTATTCCTAGTGTGCAAAATGTGGTAATGTTGTGAAAATATTAGTAAAGATAAAATCCCCAATAGAAATTCCTCCATTGGTCATAACCTCTCATAATGCTAAATCTAGGAAATTGGCCTCATTTTGATAGGTGGAAGCTTAGTCCAATTTTTTTTTTTTCAAACCTTAGGAGTGGGCATGTTATCCTACCTTTTTATGTCTATATTGAAACAAGAAGAAACCACATAATTTTAATTTTGAGTCTTTTAATTTTTATCAATACATGAGAAAGGATGACCACATAAACAACTAAATATCACTTCATAATACTACTAATTATGTTTGTAAGTTTATTGAATTTTTAATTTAATAATATATATAATTTTTTGTTTTAAATATTATTATTGACATTTAATTTTTAATTTTTAAGTTTAGATTAATTCCAATTCACGTCTACAAAAAAATCCACCCTTCACCCCAACCTCCCAATTCCCGCTTGCAAAAAATCCACCCTTCACCCCAGCCTCCAAATTACTGTCTGAAAAAAATACATTGTTCACCCTTAGAAGCCTTTAACCTGGCGTCGTTCCATAGAGATGGAGTAGTAGGAAGGCAGTCTCGGTCGGTTGTTGTCTTCCAGCCTTGCAGAGCAAGTATTTCTGATGTGAAAGCTTCAATATTTAGGCGATTTATGGTCTCGTGGACTACTATGGTTGCGGGGTATGCAAAAAATGGGCAGGTTGAGGAGGCATTGAATTTGTTTCAGAAAATTCCTGAAAGAAATGTGGCCTCTTGGAATTATATGGTAGTAGGATATGCATAGAGAGGGTGTGTTGATGATGCCATGAATCTGTTTGTAGAAACACCAAAATGCCAAAATGAGATGTGGTTTCTTGGACTTCCATGATTGGAGGATGCGCCCAAAATGGGAAAGTTTGACAAGGCCCTGGAACTCTTTGAACATATGCCAGAAAAATATTTGGTCTCATGGAACACGATGGTTCCTAGATATGTGCAGAATGGGTTTGTTGATGGGCTTTCAAGTTGTTTGAGAAAATTCCTCAATGAGATGTGGTCTCTGCATGGAATACCATGATAGCAAGTTATTCACAAAATGGCTATTTTGATGAGGCTATGAAGCTCTTTCAACGGATGAAATTGAGAAAAGTAAAACCCAATGCAGAAACCTTCTCGAGTGTTCTACCAGCTTGTGCCATTTTGGCATCTCTCAAGTCTGGAAAATATCTCCATTGGGATATAGTTAAAAGCAGATTTGAGTCTAATGTCTTTGTTGGGAGTGCCTGCATAGACATGTATGAAAAATGTTGCAACATAGGTGATCAAAGTAAAGTGTTTGATAGAATGTCTACAAGAAATGTGGTCTATTGGAATGAAATGATTGTAGCATATGTCATTCATGGATGTGACAAGAAGGCCCTCAACCTCTTTGAACAAATGCAACACTCCAACACAAAGCCGAACCAGGTCACATTCATTGGTGTTCTCTATGCATGTTGCCACACAGGAATAATCAATGAAGGTTGGTGATAATTCAATTCCATGAGCACATATTACCACATTACACCTGCAATGGATCCCTATTGTTGTATGGCTGACCTTCTTGGTCGAACTGAGTGACTGGATGAACTACATGAATTTATCAATAAAATGCCAATAGAACCTGACATTGTTGTTTGGAAGTATTCGTTGGGTGCTAGTAGAGCCGATGCCAATGTGGAGCTAGGAGAGAAAGTGGCACAACACCTTTCTAAATTTGGCCCATATTTCTAAATTGAACCATATGATTAACAGATCTTGTGCTGCGTTCAAAATTTATGGTGCAACTGGTTGGTGGGACGAAATTAAAATAGTATGAAAATTATTGAAACCAAAAAGAGGCCTGGATGCAGTTGTATTGGGATGAATAAGTAGATTTATACTTTTCTTGTGTGAGAAAGGTTATATCTCTATCAGATAAAATTTATGCAGAGTTGGAAAGATTTTTTGGGATGATGAAAGGTAGCAGGGTATGCTTCTCACACGATTTTCACTACTGTTGTGAAGGAGCATTCAAAGAAAAATATTATTGTCAACACGATGAGAAGACGACATTTGCAATTAGTATTTTAAACACAACCCTGAGACTCCTATTTGGGTCATCATAAACTTTGAGTATGTGGTGATTTCCACTCTACCATATTGCAGAGAAAATTTTCAGTGTCAAGGTGCCAATCCTTTCCAACATTTCAAAGCTGGACAATGCTTTTTAGCAATGATTGGAAATAGTAAATGAACTATGACATCCTCATATGCATCATTTTTATTTGTTAGAAAATGTTCATCTCATATAATATTTTGGATATGGTGAGATGAATGTAAAAAACCAATATGTATAATGTGTATAAAAATCATTGATTCATGACTAGTAATCCAAGTTCCTGACAAATCTTTGGTGTATGTCATAGTAGCTTACTCCTTTAAGCTAAAGAATCAGATGGGCATAAACAATGTTTGCAATGAATTCCATTGGTTTCGTTAATGCACTGTTAAACAATATTTGCATAAACCACTAATTAATTGGTGAGATCTGCCTGAAATGAGTCATTGAGCCAAAAATACTCCCTTTTGCCAATTTTTGAAAACAATGGCGAATGTAGCGAAAGATTCAAATTTTTTTCTTCAGGTTTTCTAGTTCATTTTTTTTTGTTGTTCAAATATTTTTTGTTTAGTTAGATTTTAGATCCTCACTGTTTTTTTCCAAATTTGTGTCCTACAACATTGTTGTTAAGTGTAGTTAATGTCAAATTCTTTTGAATGAACTTTATATGAATTTTAGATGTCAGTGGATTTTATGGAAACTTTTTCTGTATTGATTTATATGGAATTGTTGAAGTTTTGGACACTTTCGTAGACAATTTTTGCAAATTGAAAACATATTCATTGTACTTAATTCAATGTCTACCATCCTACCAGATTCTGGAGATTGTTGAAATTGTATGGCAAATGGTATTTTCCAGGACACAAAAGAGAGGAAGATGGGATAAAAAGTGGTGTTATACAAAACCCTTAAACTGTTAAAACATGCAGTGGCACTCTCCATTTCCATTGAGGATAGCATGGCATGACCCAAGCACCTGGAAATTCCTTGGGACATCCCTTGGAGATAGTGGGACATCTTGGGGATGACAAACTATCTATCTCTTACATCCCAATGATTCCTTAAGACATCTATGTTTCCCCCTGTGGAGTGGGGGGATGCATGAAATGCAGGGGAAATGTCCCTACGAATTACTGATAAATGAAGCTACATGTTGTGGCTATGATACTGATAATAGTGCATAGATTAAAACAATTGAATTCCTTAAGGTAAATCCTTGAAGGTACAAATATTTCAAAAAATGATATTTTCGAAAGCATTTCTTCCTAGATACGAGAAGTATAGATTGAGTTTGCCATAAATATTCAATAACTATTAGAGAAACGACATGACACTAAACTGATAAGGATGAAAAAAAATTAGCATGGCCTTTGCAAGAGTTTCAATCATGAATCTAAAAAAGGTCCAGATTCTTTTCTAAATAAAGGTTCAAATTCTTTTCCATTCATGAATCCCTAAAAGGTCCAAATTTTTTACCAAAGGGTGTATTAGAAATTTCCTTTATGAATTGGGGAATAGGTGGGTGTATTGGAAATGTCCTTTCTGAATTGGGGCATACCCCACTCAAATGTTCAATAGGTATGTCCTTTTAGGACTATTCTTATATTGGATTTCCAATCCTCAAATAATTTCGGTCTTCTTCGACCACTCTTGTCTTCGAAAGCTGTACAATCCTCAAAGTGTGTTAGTCCACTTCCTAATTTGGATTTTCTCTCATCAAGGAAATCACAGATTTTTATTTAATCCTTTATTCACCATTCTTCCTCCATGCCCTTCACTTAGATGTACGGTTGTTATTCCTAGCCTATTGCATGACACATGATGAAGATAATACAAATGTAATGTTTATCATTACTCCCTATCAACCAGAGAGGAGATCACTATTCCCACTTGATTTAGGGTATAGATCCACACTTGATGACTCTTCTATTGCCATTCCTATGCTTGACACAAAAGTATTTGCCTTTTTTTGTGTCCAATTCTACTGATTTCTGTTTCGAATCCTTGGAGAAGTAGTCTGCTGAATGTGGATCTTCCAAAGATTTAATTTGGGCATCGATTTGTATAATTTATCTAATCATTTCTTTTGCTAGATGACAAGACAAAAAATCAACTACCTATTTTAGAATTTTTAGCTTATAGAGAGATTGTCCATAACCGAATTTCCAATGCTCAGATTTAATTTTGTCGAGAAGTCTCAGACCATTGAGGTGAATTCAGGGTCTTTCAACCAAAAGTAGTTAAAATTAAAGGGAGCGGGCTTCCCTTTTGAAATGTCTGTCCAGACTAAAAAGAGAGGAAAATGATCAGATATTTGAAAGGGAAGAACCCATGAGATCAAATTAGTGAGATGGTCAGCTAGAAATTTCTTAAAAAATAAGCGGTATAGTCTCTTTGAAATGCCATAAGATCCCAATCTACCATTCCTCTATGTCGGTCCAATTGTGTTAGGCTTAATATCTATAAAAGAGTTTTGAAAAAATAGTTCCTTGAAGTGTGTTGTGAGAGAGTCTAGAATATTTCAACTTTAATTTTAAAGTTTGTCTCCATGTTTAAAAATGTTAGTCTGGGCTAAGATTTTCATAAAATAACTCCATATTAAAAGTTGAAATTTCTCCCATTAGACAGATTCTTATCAATATGAGATGTGAGATGTACACACACTCCCACCTACTTGTTGGATAATTCATTTGTCTCTAAAAAGAACATTTTCCCAAACAGTAAGGGGCAATAATGGGAATATGATTTTTTTTTTTCTAAATATGACTACTTCTATTATATAATATAGATCATAGACATACATTCGTCATCCTCTGGAATTGCTGTGTTATCCAATTCCGGTGGGAAATACCAAGTTCAAAATTTCAAAATAGGGATTGCCCCAGAAGGGGAAACCAACCCATGAAATCTGTCCATGATGCAGAGAAAATGATGCCCTTATAAGGAAACCAACTTTAAACATAATTATGCAGTGCGTAAAAAAATTCAAGAGAACTAAACCATAACTAGACCAGAACATAGAGAAGAGACAAGTGGAAACCCATAGGTTAATCTATCGACTTATTATCATCCTATAATGGTAGTTGGGGTGACTCTTCCTCAATGCGGCACTTGTACTCAGAGACGTCATCCTCGAGCTTGGAAAACTGGGCATCCAATGACAGAGAGGAGGTTGATCGGGCACCTGTCTTAGAGTTCTTGCCATATTTATCGGAGCTGCATCCTCCATCACTGTTCGAGGCGTCCTCAACCAAATTAACCAGAAAAGCCACCATTTTGAGAGGAGGATTGAGGGAGGCAGGGGAGATGGTGGATTTACGCATTCATTTCCTGGAGTGAGAACTAGAGCTAGAAGGCTCAGCAGAGGCGTCAGGAAGGTGCAAGGATAGGTGAGTGGAGAGGCTGGGGTGGTACAGGACCTCAGGCACAATCAAATTTAAAGACAAGTCTACTATACGACCGGCCATGGCGTGAATGCGAGGTCGAGAAGGGAGGCCATGTTCAACACCTCTGCAGTAGTGCATGCGGTGGTGACGGGAAATGGCTGGAGCAGAGTTGCAAGGATGTGAAGGAGGCAGAGGAGGAGTCTCGGCTGCGTGACAGAGAATCGTTCGGGCTGAGGGATGATGCAGGGTCTTGGCAGGAGCACAAATGGCGTAGGAGGAGATAGAACCGAAACTGAGAATGATAGAGAGGCCAAAGGAGAATGTTGAAGACACAACCGCATGGTCCATATATGGTTGCGGGAGGAGTAAATGCGCAAAAGGAGGAGTGAATGCACAGAGGATCTTGTTAATGCAAACCAGGTGGAGAGAGGGTGCGACATATAATTTGAGGGTGGTGGAGTAAGTATTAACCACTCCCCAGAGTTTATTAACCACGCCGGGGCCATGTGCCTCCTTGTAACGAGGATGGTTGCCCAACGACGACATGGCCAGGTGGCTGCAGACCAAATAATTTATTAACATCCGCATCCGGGGGAATGGGAATATGAGTTGTTGGATTCTAGGACCCTGAAATAGATCGATCTCGTGCCCTTATATAATCTAGGGCTAGCGTCATCGTGTGGCTGAGAAAAGATAGATAGTTGGGCATGGAACAATTGGGAAAGGTATGTCAACACTCTATGCTCATGCCTAGGTTGTTAGCAATGGGATCGCGTCAAGGTGCTTGTAGTGGAGAGTTTGATAAAAATTATGTGCATGCATATAACAATTAATTGGCTCTGTTTGTGGTGAGATGATATTCTCAAATCTTCTATTCTTTCGGTGCACCTTTAGGGGCAATTGCTACTATATATATTAGTTTTATAAACATGGTTACATTATGCTATTATTAATGTAATTTTCTAAATATTTTTATATTATTAAAAATATATTGACGCGATAAGCATTTCCTCTTTGGGTGATGAGACTGTGGCAATAGAAGACATTCATTTTTGTCATCCTTGAAGCAATTAAAATTGTAGATGTGTGCTAGTTCACCCCGCCAATAGGAGGCATTGCATAAAAAATGAGATCAAATCTCTTCCTATTCTTCTTCTTTCTTGCTGAAGAGGCGTAGACAAACAAATTATTCTTGACATTTTTTTCTCATATCAATGGTGAATTCAGGAATAGGAAGGAGGGTTGTTTAAGATCGATCGGGTGTTCGAGTCCTTCAAAGATATGGCATGGGATAAACCCAAGACATGCATCGTGTGGAATACAATGAATATATTTTTCAATGGAGGAGCTTATGGTATGCTCGCCACATGTGTCATTAAATCCGTGGACATGATCAAGGTGCACATTTAGTTGGGTCAAGGTTTAGGTTATAATGTTGCAAAGAACATGCTAAGGAATGAGGGCTTTGGTGCTTTTACAAGGGGTTATCAGTTGGTTTGTTAATACAGGTAACCTATACAACAACATGTCTTGGATAATTTAGGATATTGAAAAACAAAGCAATTGCCACTAATGATGGGAAACTACTACCTCTCTATCATAAGGCTCTTTGTGGATTGACAACGTGAGATATTGGGGCATATGTTGGAATTCCTACAGATTTAGCTTTCATTCGCATGCAGGTGGATGCAACTTTGACTGCTGTGCAGCAACGACATTACAAAAATGAATTCCATGCACTATATCATATTATTGGTGATGAAGGGGTTCTATCCCTATGGAAAGGGGTGGGTCCAAAATTGTTCTGAGAAATGGCCTTAAATATGGGCATGCTTGCTTCTTATGATCAGTCTGTAGAATTTTTCAAGGACACTGTGGGCATTTATGAAGCTACAACCGTGGTTGGTGCAAGTGTTGTTTCTGGTTTTTTTGCATCTGCATGTAGTCTTCACTTTGATTATGTGAAGACTCAGATACAAAATATGCAACTCAATGCCAGTGGGAAGTATCCATATTCATGCTCCCTGGACCTTTTTCTGAAAACGTTCAAAGAAGGTGGACCGTTTGAGTTCTATACCGAGTTTCTCGTTTATTTTATTTGAATTTCTCCCCATGTCATGATGAAATGGATATTCTTATATTCATTCATTTTAGTCATCCTCAAAGGCTATGCACAACCTCAACCAACTTCCCTAAACCATAGTTATTATGCCACTCGTCATTGGCACTCGAATGGTGACAGGGTTTGGGTTTTCTTGAATCTATTTTCACTCTGTGAATTGGATTTTTGTTTTATTTATATTTTCCTAGAAGCTGTAGTTTTTTCAGTTAGTAAACTCTGGGAAACCGTCAATAATTTCATGGAAGGGGACGTTAGACTGTGTTAGGAGGACAATTTTTTTGTACATTCTTATTTTTCTGTTACTGGATTAATGGCAACCACCTGGTCAAATTGAAAGTTTTACCAGACAAAATACAGACCACATTGATTTTGAAGTGGCTGTGGTGGTGTAGAAGTAGTGCCAGGGATGCACCAAGATCGAACCCTGAAACCAATTTTCCAAGATGGAGGGATTGTACAAGCCCTACAGAAGAAGTTCATTCCAAGAAAAACACAAATTATTTTTTGGGATTAAAAAATAATAAGTTAGCCAGGTTAGTGACCACTATTTTTAGGGACTGGTTGTACTCAAAACCATTGGAAGCAAAGCAAAGGATCCGATAGGCTACTACCCTGTTCTTACTGACAAGATTTCTGGTTATTTTCAATGCCTTCAGCGTGAGGCTATGCAAGTATGAATAGGCCTATGGAGGAGTGCCCTGCTGTTGTCCTTCTCTGCCAACCACTACTTCTCCTGATAGTGCTTCTAGCTAGCCAAATGATTTTTCCATTCCCCCCCACCACACAACTAAATGAAGGAGAAAGGGATGGAGATGAAGGGGAAACTTCGACTATTGAACATTTGAAAGCACATTCCAACGATAAGAACTCTCTCAAGATTATGTTGCATATCGGGATGATGAAGCATCATGTATAGAGCGTCGTGGAAGCCCTTGACATAATGAAGTTAGTGGAACCATATGAGATATTAGAGTGGAAATTGCTGAAGGCGTAGAAACATTATTATCTTGGAGACATGAAGGAAAATTGTCATACTTATGAAAGCATTTTGAAATTCTCTCCCTTATCCTCCGGGGCTCTGTAGGTACAATGTATTTTTATCACTTCACACCACCTAACAATTTTTTTTGAATGAATGTTTAATATGAAATGTGGTCAAACTCCATCAAGAACTCAATTTGCAGGTTTTATGCATGTTGGGATTTGAACTTGGGTGTATTAGTAGAATATTAATCTGCTCAAATTTCTGTGTTCCCTTTCACATCTCGATCCCTTGGTAGAATATTAATTCTTTCATATTTCTCTGTCTTCCTTTTCTTTTTTCAGAATAGTGACAAGGGGATATATTTTTATAAAAATTTTGACAACATAACCACTATATATTTGAACTTGCTAGAAGGGGCACATCATTAACCAATTTGTTCTTTCTATTGGATGTTGCACTTGTTCTTTTCTACTGGATGCTCCAAAAGTACTCGATCTCAGGGGTTTTCCATTATTTTGACTATAAAATTTATTTCAAGCATTTGAACTTGCTAGAAGGGGCACATCATTAACTAGCTTGTGATTTTCTACTCGATACTGCACTTGTGCAACTTCTAATTAGGATGTAGAAAATCAATTTAGCCCCGAAGAATTTTTTTTCATCCCTATTCAATACTACCTGCCTAACTGCCTAAATCATGACTTCCCTCATCAGTCCTTGTTATGGCTGTCCGAAATAACTTGGAAGTTTTTGTGCAATGTCTAGTTGATTGTAACCTTGTTTATGGAATTAGCTCCATTAAGAAATTTTCAAATTACTCTTTTCTTTTCCCATCTTTATTTTCATGTTTCTTGTCTATCCTTATAAGTTTATTATTCTATGTTTTTTTCCTAAACTGCTATGTTATGAGAAAAAATGGTGTTTTGATGTTGCTTTAGTCAGTAAACCTTGCATTTTTGTATCCAATACATTGCCTCTCTAGTGAATACTTGATCTATGCTAGAAAAAATGTCTTTCTCCTCTTCAAAGGTCCTGTGTAGTTTCCTACCTCATTATAGTATTATAATTTCTTTTAATATTATGTACATATTTATACACTTTGGTTTCCCTTTTTTGTTCTTCTTTCCTCAACTGGGTGGCAAGTTGCAACATTAGATATGAATTCAAGGCATGTTGTTTTTTCAATTAAATCATTATTCTAAATTGCATGGATCATACATGAAGCATTGGTATTGTATGGATCATGCAAGAAGTGATGGTATACTGTGAAAAACATATTTTTGATGTGGATTACAAGGTGAATGGTATATCTTGTTACAATTCAATTTGTTTGTAAATTTGCAATGGTCTTTAAAATGAATGGTATTAATCTTAATGTGTATGATTTCTGGTGTGGTTTGACGCCATATGACAAGAAGAAATATGTCTGGAAGATGTTTTACATTTATATGCTTGACTATATGTAGACTTTAGTCATATGGGGACTGTTTCACTTATATTTGCTCCTAAATATATAGAGAAACACATATTGATATCCCTTTTTCTTAATGAATTATTTGTCCTCTGTGGCCTCCTACAAGTTGGTTTTATTCAACTTATCTTATTATATTTTATATACTGATATCATTGTGTTTTGGATATTTTTCTTTATGCTTTTCATTTCTTGCACTTAAATCCATATTACTAGAAATGAAAAGTGAAGGCAAAATGCAAATGCCAAATGAAAATATTCCATGCTTGAAAATAACAGATTTTTGTGGATAGGAAATACAAATATGGAAGCTATAAAGTTGTTAGAAATATTTCTTAATTTGAGACCAAACATAGAATTATGCTTTCATTAAAGGTCAAGACCTCAAAACCATAGAAGAAAAATTGGTGGTTTGAATGTGGTTTCCTTGTGTAAATGAAGTATAGTATTAATGTGAAAGTATTTGGAAAATCAATAGACATAAATATGTCCACAAATGGTGCAAAATTCATACTGCATCTGCATTTTAATATATGGTGACAAAGGTCTGAGTGTTTAGTCACTTAGAATGAATACTATGACATTGAAAAGAATCTAATGCTCATCTCATAAATGTCCACGAAGTTGAGAAACAAGTGATATGTCATCCTGGAATTGATGTCAAATTTAATTTAAACTTCAGAGTATCTTGCTTACTTTATAGTCCAGTATAAAAAAATAGACCAAAGTAATATATGATATTAATGGAAGTTTCTTTCTGAGTGTTCAGATTGATAATTCTTGATAATTTCTTTATATAATTCTTTTGGGATTAATTCATGGCACACCATTCATGTACCCTTTACCTAGAAGCTATTCACTTCAAGCTATTGTAAACAATATTAATAATTTCTTTCTCCTTTAGTCATTTCAACATTACAAAGGATAATGTGGCATACCCACAATGATAAGCTTTTTTGTCTTCTCAGTGACAATGATATTTTGTAGGCTACATCTTCAAATGCAACTAAATATATCAGTACAACTATTGAACTTATATAATTTCATATATTTCCAAGATGTTCATTTATATATGATTAACTAACATCCACGTACTCTACAATATATTCATTACTTTAATGGATATGCGTTTTTACAGGTTGGATACATTGTGTCTTCATGCTTATTATGAGCATAATGAATTCTTACAATTGGTTATCAATACTATCCGCAATGATATCATTGGGCGGAATGAGATGTTTCAGTGTTTGGAAATTACCATGGTAATATCTTGTCTTGGAACCCTATTTTTAAATAAATTAAGTTGCTAGGTAGGAAAATATAATATATTTGATCTCTATTCATTTTTATTTGGAGTAAGCTACAAAATCAATGTTTGATAATTATCTTAAAAATTTATAACAAGGATAGATAGTTGTGCTGCCTAAAGGTCGAGTTTTGATTGAGGATACTAACCTTAGTTTGGGTATTGATTTCAAAGAGGCATCTTTACCCTACTAAGGATTTATTAACATCTTTCTTAAACCAACTTGGTCTATTGGATGTGTTAAGCCCCTTTCAGAGAGCGAAATAAACTCCTAGACAATATTCATTCAAATTTCTTCCAGTTTTTTTTGTATTACTCTGTTTATGTAAGGAAGCTTTGGTGGAGGGTAGTAAAAAAGGTGAAGCAAAGCTGCAAAGGCATTTTAATAGAGTTGGAACAATATAATCAAAGAACATGGGATTAGTTGCAATTCATCTAGGTGTAGTTCCAATTCATTTTCATTCCCATCTTTACATTCTATAGTATTTTGAAGTCTACTTGTAGTTTAGTTTAAAGAAAATACACCATTAGACACCATTATCTCTCTATGAAGTGGCGTTATTGGGAGGGAAACTTATAAAACTTGGATAAGAATTGGTCGTGTTTTGAACAACGAAAATTCAAGAATTAATGCATAGAAATCAAGTGAATGGGGGAAACTCAATTATTTGACTTGAAACTGTGCCATCAAAGTAAACAGGAGGAGCCCATAGTTTAACAAGTAGAAATTGGTAGTTGTAATTTTGCACACATTCAAGATATTGAATCTCTTGGACTGATAGAAATCCTCTCTTGTGAGCATAATATTTGATAATTGTACAAACCTCACTCTCCACCTCACCCAAAAATATATTTACTATGACTGGTACATTCAAATACTGAACAAGAGTAACAACCATAAGGTTTTTTATAAATGATTAGAATTTAAACAACTAGCTAAGTAGACATAACCTCATTTCAAAAAAATATCTGCTCGATAGCATAACTCTCATTACATGAACCTAAAAAGGTCTACCAATTTTGAATGAGCTTCATATTTTTTTTTTCTTTCTCCAAGTTTGTTTATTTTGTACTTGTTTTTTTTGAAATGTAGAAGGAAACCCAACTATACAGTGTCTCATAAGCTAGCCTTATCTGGATTGTAAGAATAATGCTCACCAAAACCCCAAAAGCACACACCCATGCCATGATAAGAAATGTAACCCTAAAGTAGTTAGGCCCCAAAAAATCAACATTGTAGGCACTGATTCTTGTTGGCTAGGAATAACCAGGCTGCCTGTGAGCTTCTTGATCATATATGTATCCAACAAGGAGACCATAAAAGAGGAAATTTCCTAGTGGGTTCCATATTGTTAGGAAATTGCAAATCTTGAAAAAGTGCTTCAACCTGATGAGCTCAAGAGATGTAGGCACCATTACAGAGAACTGTACTCCATATCAAATTCCTAGTACGAAAGAAGAGATATAAACAAAACTTGGAAAAACTTAGGAAAAGAATAGAAAAGCCCCTATCATAAGATTCTGTGAAGCTGTCATCCAAATTTTCTGAGGAATGGAATTTTGCATGCATGTTTAACATCCACTGTTCTAATAAGAAGTAAAACTAATCACATGAAATAAATCTTTTTTACTTATCAGAAAAATACTATATCCATCTCACTAATTAACAAATGTTCATAAACAAAACAAAATGAGAATATGAAAAACAACAAACCTAGCCTAATATTCTGAGACAACCCCACCGCCAAGACGCCCAACGAAGTTTCAAACACCAATTATCGCTAATAGGATCGTGATATTTTGATAGGCCTTCAACGAATCCTATTTGTTCCAAATTATTGATAAACGTACCAATAGAATGAACCCCATAGAAGAAGACTATAAAAATCAACCAAAAGTTAGCTTTCACCACAATTTAGTGAAAATAGAAATCTTCTCCTCCTCTTTGTCTTCTCTTTTTACAGACAACTCCTTCTCCTTCAACTAATAAAATATCTAGGTTCATGTCCTTAAAGTCATGAAACAGAGGCGAACCCTCTAATTGTCTTTGCAATTTATTGACATTGTCCTTCAGCATGCTTGACACAGGGTTATTAAAATATAGAGATTCAGTAGTGTTCTTACCTACACTAGGCTTCATGGCTAGGCCTTTTTGTTTCATACCAATAAGTGGTTCTCTACAAGGGCCCATTTGCAAGTTAAGGGAGTTCTGCAAATCTACACTGTCTTCCTTGATTGTACTTAATGTCAATTCCAGAGGAATCAAAGTGAGTGACAAGAGAAACATAAGAATTACCACTACAAATAGTTTGGAGATAGGATGTTTTTATAAAGAAAAAAGATCATTTTCTATAGAAATTGAAAGAAGGTAAAAATCTAAAATAATGCTAATTTCTTGGATGAAAACAAAGTATCCTTGCTATTCTATATCTTCCACAGAAATTGGTGTTCAAGGTATACTCTATGCATGATAAGCAAGAAGACTACAAGAGGACCCACTGCTAGGTAAAAGAACATATTTACGGATCTATGGCTAAGGAACCCAGTGAAAAATTGCATGTATATTGTAGCACTAAGTTCAATGAAGACCTTGAGGATACCTGCAATTGTGCTTGTGGGAAGTTTCACATATTGGTATTTGCACCAACACATAGTGCGAGCCACATCTATAAGGAAAACAAACAAAGGGCTAATTTTAATAATGTTGACAAGAAGTAGCATTCCATTTCTACTTTGCTCTTCAACTATGGTGCATATGATTTCGCTTTGCAAGTTAACGGCAGGGACTAGACAATCTCAAGAACTTCTTAAAATTACATAATTCAGAGTCCAGAAAACTCACTTGGTTAAAATAGAGAAGATTGTGGTAAGGTGGTGAGATAGGATAGATGGCACTAGAAAAAAGGATATTAGAGAGAAAATTTACATTTCAAGTTCTAAACTGGTACAAAAGTGGAGATAGTTGTTAAATATTATCCACATTTATACAAATGTCTATATAATGAAATTCCTTATATATGGAGAATATTATCTTCAATGGTTTGGAATATCCTTTGGATAGTATAAGAGAAGTAAGTAACCACTTTGATAACTATTACATATACTTGTTGAGCTTCTAGAACTAAAATTGTTGATATCCTTGGCTTCAGAAACAATGATTGAAAAGTTGCAAAATTTTGGTGATTCTCTTGTTGTCATGAATTGGATGTCTAGAAAGTATAGGATGGAAAAGTTGTTCTCAAGTTCACTATTCAAGGATATTCAAAGAATGAAATCAATTCTTAACACCATTTTTTCAATCCATGTATTTAAAGAACTGAACATGGAGATTGACTCCCGAGTCCTTATCCAAAGGACCCCAAAGGGAAATTGGGAAATGGATATTGTTGCAATCTAGAGATGGCTTTGTTCAAGGATCCTTCAAATCAATTTTTTAATGCCAACCTTCACTATTGGGATTACAACTATAGTACAGTTGTCAGTTACACTTATGATATTTTAAAGCTGTAAAAGCAAAGAACTAAGCCATAAAGACTCTACATAAATAGATGGTTTTCTGAGTTTTTTTCGACAAGCATAGGAGATTCGAAGAAGGGTCAGTAGTCTCATTATGTGTAAATGTATTTTGATTCCACTCTAGGAGGAATTCTAAAGCTTGGAGGCATAGGATCAATTTTGTCTTGCTAGGTGGTTGGAGTAGAGATCATTTATGGTCTTTGAGAGTCTAGATAATTATAGATCTTGAGGATATATCCATTGGATAGTACGAAATGCACATGCACATAAAAATAATGTAGATCTATCTTGTTTTATAGTTAGAATTTACACCTCTTTTTTTGAGCAAATGTTATTCTATCGACATTCTAGTTTGTGTGAATGATATTGTTTATATTGCAATATATCGAGTGGCTAGTGGGGAAATCTATTCCAAATATCATGGAGCAAACTTCCCCTCAGATTTTATGTGTGTATTTTTACTCGACCTGGGCTCAATTAATATAAAAAATACCTTTTCTTACCAAGAAAATAACATCCATCCTATATACCATGCTTTTGAAAAATGTGGTTGATTGTTACATGTTTGTGTTTAAGTTATGAAAAATAAGAAAATGTAATTCACCCTAGACTTCATAAAATGTTCCCATATTTCATTCTTATGCTCAACATCATTTTTTTAACATGTTAGGCTCATCCCTGCATAACGAATCCAATTTTTATAAATCACATTCCCTTACCAAAGCCCACATTGACACCCTTGAACATTAGTGACCTTGGAAAAAGAGTACTTTGTCATCTTAAAAACGTACCTTTAAGTTTCACCAATCGAAGGGAGGTTATTTTATAGCCCATGGCATGATATATATATATATATGCACATTATACTAATCATTAACATGGAAAACATTTGACGTCCAATGCCTAATGACAAAAGTAATCTGATAAAAAAATAAAAAAATAAGTAGTGTAGATTCATCTTAATTATGGGATTTTCAAAGCACCAAGAGGTCTGCATCTGGGTTTTTTAATCCCTCGATTTTCTTAATAGTTCCAAGGTTAAGACAAACCTATGTTGATTTAGTATAAATTCCAAGAAGGGCATTTTATAAAATCTTTGCTAAAATGTGGGAAGTTTTATGGTGTGAGAATTTATCATTTATTTATGGATAACTTATCACATCTAATGCTTGAAAAAGATACAATCTTAAAAAGGATGGACCGTTTGCACCACCAATCATGGTATTTTTTTTGTTATCAAAGAATCGATGCACTTAAGCGCTTTCTCTTGATTTAAACAAAATGTATTAAACAAGAAAAAAAACCACAAATTAGTCCCAATTTAGTAAGGCAGATGGAAATCCATCTCTTATATCGATTAAATTTATTTAGAGTGTAGCTATAGAAAATAAATGAACCCATACAATGTAGATTAGCTAACTACTAGACCTGTACCTTCTGTTATCTTGATACTAGAGATTGTAACTTGATTTGCATATTTCACCTCTTATATCTGTAACAAGAGATAAAACATGATGGTAGTACATTCTTAATAAAACTATTATCCTATTAATTTATTAAATTATACAACTCACTACCCAAATGTCATTGAGTCAGCTGACACTGATCCAAACATGATTCTTGACCAGTTTTAAACTATAGATCAAGATAGATTTGATGACCCAAGTTAGTGTCCCTGTTAACACCTATGTTTGCAACACCTAAAAAATTCTATTAGCATTTGGTTTGAGGTTTTCTTGGCATGATGTAAGTTTATTACAATGAGGTGGGTGAAATATTATCACTCTCCTAACTCATAAAATATTTCTATCCACCAATTTTATACTCTTATATATACCTAATATAATATAAAGTGTACAATTGGATTTTCTCTTGCATTTTCCTTATTGGGGAATTGTTCTCATTGCTCTTTCAATTCATGAACATATCAATAAGGTTTATTTTATTGTTTCTATTGTAGTATGAGTTTTGTTTTGGGTTGAGGTATTATTTTGGTTTCTTTTGATAAAGTGTATACCTATTTATTCAGTTTAACTGTCTTGCATTCAATTCTTTCAGTGAGTGAGTATTGGTTACAGGATCCACAGACAAAGCAGTGAAATTTCTTGATCTGTGCAAGATAACCAATGCTTTTCATACCTTTTCTTGTCAAAATTATGCGATGTCTGGTTCTAATTCATTTTCTTTTTTATGGAAGTATCATCCTGAATTTCTATGATGTATGTGGAAACTTGAAATGTTATATCTATTTATGTGGAGGTACTTCGACATTAATGGAATGAAAATAGATTTATTAAAATAGAATATAAGGAACTAAATATCCACTTATTCTTCTTAAGATGCATTATAAAGAAGAGAGTTTTTTTTCTTAGTGTTTTTACCATTTTATTTGGTAGAACACATGGTAGAGAATGATGCACTGCTCCTTTTCTCATTATGTTTGGAATTTATACCGATTGAATGAGTATTTTGTGTAGCTTCATTGTTGTTAGTAGGAGGTTTACTTCCTCTGGACCCTAAGGATCATGGCATATTGGGGCATGTTACCCACCGACATGTATGGAAAACCATAGGAGAATTTTCTATGATGCAATTTTCTATCTAGCTATCATACATTATTTATTATATGTTGTCTTTTACTTTTCATTTATTTTCACAAGATATCTATAAATTTATCTTTTTAGATTGTAACTTAGTTGCCATGATTGTTATTAAGTTCCCAAGGTGTTATTTTTCTATGGTGACACTTTATTTTTTGTGTTTATATAGGCCATCTGGCCAGAAGTGGCCACTATCACCCAACTGAAGAAAACTTGTTTGAGTTTCTTGCTTTTCTAGGGAAAAATGGCATTGACATAGATGATGTTAAGGTATATGTCATATAAATCCTTTATAGTATACTTTAGTTTATATTCCAGTGTTCATCATATTTCATGTCTTATACTCCGCATTATATCTTCTTTCATTTCAGAAGATGAACTCAATATTGATGGTCAAAATCAAGAATTGAAGAAAGAGGAGAACAATAACATTGGAGTGAAAAATGCAGAGAGAAAGAGAGAGAAGAGAATTGGTCTAGTGATACCCTTAAAGATAATATCTCACATGAGACACACACATAGAGACTGATGATCAAGTATTTATAGTTGGTGAATTCACCTACAATGCCTTGGCAACATAATGATAATGTTTTGAAGTGATGAGACAATATTTCATGTGTAAATTGTAGTCCAACCAATATTAAGTTGGAAACTCGTATTGTAATACTTGACATTTCATATAATATAATTTATGTGGTTGAAGTTACTTATAGTCACACTTGATATTGTTTAATATTGTAATTAACATATGTAACTTTGTGTTTTCATATTAGATGAATGTGCACATTGTATGACATATATATGTATTTTTAAATTTAGTTGCAAAATCATATTAATAAATTTATGTTGATTAATAATGAACACATAAAATCAATCTAAAACTATTAAATTAGTACTTTATATTGATTAATGATTAACACAAATAAAATGAATATATGACTAAATTAGTCGTTTATAATGATTATTAATGAAAGTAAATGAAATGAATATACGACTAAATTAGTCGTTTATAATGATTATTAATGAAAGTAAATGAAATAAATATAAACTATAAAATTAGTTGTTTATATAATGAATGTGAAACTACCAAAAAAAGATAATCGACTACTACAAATGATAAATTTGTGATTACAAATTACAACTAAATTTTGCACATATATGACTATTAGTAGCTAATTTAGAGTATCTTATAACACGACCAAAATTTAGTCATATTTCTTTGGTCATTAATTGGTTTCAAACAATGACTAAAATTTGCATAGATATGAATATTAGTAGCTAATTTACAATATCTTATAACAAGACCGACATTTTGGTCATATATTTTGGGTCATTAATTGGTTTTTTAGACTGATCATATAGTAATATATTTTGTTGTATATTTGGTCATTAATTGTGGCAATTAATGAATAAATAAATAACTAAATTTATGACCAAATTAATGACGAAATATACTACTAGATGATAAAATTGAGACAACCAATTAATGACTAAGCACATGGGCATCACTCAATTAACCTATGACATAGCACGTGCGTTCGTGGCATACTAAACAATACCCTTAAATTGACTACATATTGGAAAATACCTCTAAAAATCACTTTATTTAACCCCCTACCAATACTAACCCATTGCATTTTCCCAAAAACCCCTACTTTCAATAGATATTGTAGGTATCCGTTTTTTCATTAACATTTTTTACACCCCTTTATATTTATATCCTTAACATAATGACATGATGCCTCTCTTATGACCCAACATGCATTCTAAAATTCACCTTTCTTCTTGTGATATACATAGGAGATGCATATTAGTATTCCCACAATGTGATTACTCAATCCACACTCAAGCACATATCACTACGATTTGTGGCATTTAATGGTCTAAGGCATACAAAGATCAACCATGTTTTAGGAATAGTGATTATGTGCATGTATATAAAATGACATATAAATTGATCTATATGATGATGAAAAATCAATTGATCAATCTTTATGAATATGTTTGCACCAAATAAGGTGTTCAATCACAAGCCTAGACCCTCTTCCCTTTGAAAGCTTCTTGTTCAAAAATCCAACTACAACCTCATGCACTCAAAATAGTGTCTTATTAAGGTGGAACAAAAAAAATTACTTTTTAGAGAGTTATATAGAGAAGAAAAGGCAAGGTGATAATGAGAGTTATGAGACCCTCCCTTTGCTTTAATGAAAAAAAAACATTGTTCTTTGTTGTTTTTAACTTAAGTGTTTTAATGAGAGCCCCATGGTATATTTTATTAAGACATCATTTGGAAACGACCCATGTGGATGGCATTAATGGTTTTTTAAGCTTGGTAATGTGATTTAAAGAGCTCTTACCGCTAGATTTCTTGTTTTCGGGATTATCAAAAATATTTTGTAAGCATTGTAGACAGTTTCCCCCAAGTTCAAATGGATGGTATTATGTGGCTATGTTTTATGAACCTTCCCAACATCAACATGATAGGTAGGTCTACCCCAAGTTTTTCAGTAAGCATCTTTCAAAGATGGGATTTCACATTTGGAGGGATCTGTGGGGTCACAACTATCTTGGTTGGATTGGAGAAGATTTAATAAGCCCAATATTCACTAGCTTAAGACAAGAATGTGTTTTCAAAATGGTACTAGAAATTTCAAGGCCCATTTGGAAGCACTGGAGATGTAGTCATAATTACTGTAGCAACTATACTCAACAACCTCAAGATTAATATTTAGTCATAATTACTGTAACTATACTCAACAACCTCAAGATGAATCTTCAACAATGTTCACAAAAGGGGATCATTGTCTCCAAGTCACAGAGAAGATTGCTGCTATACAGATGTCAAGGTTATTGTGACAAAATCAAGATTCGTCATGTTGTCATTAAACATTAGTATGAAAATGTGAAACAGGGTCACTCGCTGACACATAGGTCATAGTCTATAGATTACTTCCCTTGATAGTCTCATTATTATCTATCCACAAGATTACTATAAATGTCATTTTCAAATCAAGGTTCTCTTATGTCACCAAAGGTGTCAAGACACCATGACGATATTAAATTCTCAATCACCATGCTTAACCATACTGCCTCAAGAATCAAATATTGTAGCAACCAAATGGAATTAAATTTGTTAATAAGCTTCAGAACATGCTATCTATGATACACAGATAGGCTCAAGACTTATTTTCATCTAGCTATACAAATCAATACATCAAAATCCTAGACAATTGTATACTTTAAGGCTTGGTCATTAACGCACAAGCACATAGACTTCCATTAGTTCTTTTCACTTCCACAGAAGCCCTTGCTTTAGAAACTCAATCTGCAATCTATTCCATGATGAAAAGAATGTGATGGAGAGGCAGAAGTTTGTTGTTTCTGCTACAAACTGATTAATCACCTGAAGAAGAAACCTTTACTGCATCTGCAAATGCCAAAATTTTGATTTGGGAGTGATCAAACTCAATTTCAGTGTGATGCCAACTTCTACTTCTTGGCTCAAGATATTCACTATAGAGTTCAGGATGACCATGTAATGAAAAATCCTAGATCAACAACACTTCCTACATGAACAAGTGCATATGAATTCAGGGTGCCAAAAAAAACATCAAAGTCTGCAAAGTGTCAATTTAAAGATCAATAATATTTTTAATTAAAAGACATACACCATGCAAGTTTTAGCATAATCACCCCTATGTTTACTAGTTTCATTCTCTCTATGAATAATGTTCAGAGGTCCTGTTTCATTATCCAGTCCTTGTTCAAAATGCAGATTAGAGACTATCACCACTTCCATCGGAACGTGACCAGCAAGATCAGGCGGTTGATCCTTTCCCATAGACAATACAGCCTGAAGAAATGATAAGAAAATTAGAAAAATATTCATATAGGTAGGCATGCTCATGCTGAACTTCCATATTGTGCTTTGTACTTCTGAGGTCTATACTTTTATGGTTTACCTCTAAGTCCACATAAGAGGGTTCTTTCCCAATCGACCTCAAGAACTTGTCTAGATCATTAGTTGTAAGTGTTGCAAGCACGGGAGAAAAAACACCATGTTTAAAGTGACAGCTAAAATATTCTCTACATCAACATTAACCAAATAGTAAACTATATGAACTAACATTTATAATACATACAATAGTCTATGTCCCAAGTTGCAACGCCATGAAAACTATACAAATGAAATGAGCCAATATTCATTAGGAAGTTGAAAGACATTTGTTCTTCTAGCTTTATCATTTCTGTTTTAAGGTGCAACTTAATTTTCACATAAAACAAAGCTAGAAATGATACCAACCATAGGGATCTCTGCTATGTAATTCATTAAATGAATATCCCTAAGGATTGAAAAGTACTAAATATTTCGAGAAAAAATAAATAACTGGAAAAGGTCCATATCCATCAAATTCTACCTAAAACAAAGAGTAGAAGCATTGCCAAAATATTTAACATATAACTCTAAAAAATTATTACGCAAACTTTTAGATAGAAAAGGAGTAAGACAATAATGTAGAGATCAAACAATAGCAACCACAATTCATGACACTGAAATGGCAAACAAGAAAATTTGGTAGACACCAAATAGATAACGGTAACCATAATAATTGATTGCATTGAAATGGGAAATTAGATTATGTTAATGACATAACAGATTGAAGAAGTCAACTATCACATTATTCACTTCAAAATAAACATAAGGACTTGTCTGGGAAAGCCAACAAGAAGGTTATATAGATTGAAAAGTGATTAGAGGAGAAGGATGTAACTAGTGGAGGTACAGATTGAGATTCAAAAAACAAATAAAGTAATAGTTAACATTCAAAAACACATACGAATAAAGGAAAAAGGTTGAGATTGAGAATACAGATAGGGATGTTCAAGGCTTAAATCATTAAATAGGCAAAGACATGCTAATAAATTATTATTCTGATGGAACTTGATTCATACTTTGACTACATAAATAGAAAGGAAACACTAAATGAGGTGAAATTGAGAGCCAAAAAATGGAATTTAATTGTGACTGAATTCAAACTAAAATTAGGAAGAAAGGACTTTAAAATCATCATAGGCATCAGTTTTTTCCTTTGTTAGTTACCTTATACATATATTTGGAAAAAATAATGATAGGAAGCAGCTTTTGCCTCTCATACTTACCTAATACAATTCCTTGCAGCACATGCATGCATCACCTCCACTACTAAACCCAAGCACTTGATGCTGCGCTGTCTGTTGTCTAAGCTAAAATTGCTGAAAATGACGCAAATCTCTTCCCATAGTTGTGTCCATCGTAAAAAATAAATCACACACAATAAAACTAACAACAACCAACCATAAACTGTTAATTGGAAGAAAATTACAAATGAATGCGACACTAAAAATACAGATAACTCCTCAAAGTTTGTACACTACCATAATCCCTTTATTTTCCTCTCTAGGTTCAGACAATTTTCTTAAATAGAATTTTTATTTCCCGATTATCCCTGAAATGAAAAGTATTATACAGACTGCTACACCTAGCAATCGATTATGTAGACTAATTGCCATTTTGGGAATACCAAGTTAACCACCTACACAAAATGTAGATAATAGTAAAGGTTTCAAAGTTTACTAAAGCTTATTGGTTTTGATATAATGGAAAACCATCAACACAAAGTAATAGTAATAGTGAAGATTTGGAAGTTTACTAAAACCTATTTATTTTAGTATTGGCTTAGATTTGTACCTCTAAAAATATATCACTTAAACTGATTGCCACTCTCAAAACATGGGACTAACCACCTATCCAAAACAATAATAAAAAATTACTAAAAAACTCCCTTGCCCAAATAAATATCACCTTTCATCATAATGCTAGTCAAATTTGTCAAAGACGCCACCTTTTATCCACTACATTTTTTCCATGATATCAAATGTAATGCCACACAAATTTGTTAAATTGGGTATGGAATTATGAGAAAAGTTCTGATGTAAATGCTTCGTCATGCAATGAGATTTCAACAACGAAGAATGTATACAATAACCTTTATTGTACCTTGCAGCACATGCATGCATCACCTCCACTAACAATAAACTATATTCAATTTGTAGCAATTTTTCAATAAGCAAACTATCTACTCCTAAGTGTGTTTGGTACAATTATTAACGAATTTATTATTGAGCATCAGAAGTTCAAACCATGTTGACTCTTCCTATTCACATATAACACAATTTCCACCAATAGTGAGGCACGGGATAATCAAAATCAAACAAGAAAACACCATAAGGAAACTTAAAATCACATTAGAAATATATCTCATTAAATACCATTTATGTTAGGTTTTACGTATGAGGGCCCTGCCTTCAAGTAACATTTCGCTGGTGACCAGATCCCTTTGAACAACATCTGTCAGGCCAACACCACAACTTCTTCGACCTATGGTGTAAACTCCTCTAGGTGCCACACTGATCACGTGTTTCAACAATTGGCTCTTTGAAACTCCTGGATCTCCCATCAAGCATGCATGCAAATCACCTCTTATTTGCAAGTAAAACAAAAATGTGAGTAATAAATATAAATTTTCCTTTGTATACAAAATCCAAAGACCAGAAAAGGGAGAATAACAAGAAATTTTTCTCAGATAGTCACCAATGGGATAATCAAGTTTCTCTTCAACAGCTGTTTAGTAAAAGAATTATACCTTCATTCCATCCTTGCATTTTCTAGTTGGGGCACCAAAAAGAAGAAGAAGCGGGGATTTTTTGACATCCTCGTGTCCAAATATTTCTGGAGCTAAAGAACACGCAAGCTTGTTATAGATGTCCCCATCCTTAGCAAGCAACTCTATTTATTCTTATTCATCACCTTATAAAATTTACCTACAATTGTTTGAAATTAATGAATAAAATAAGCAATATAGAGAAAACATGGATCAAATAAAAAATTAACTAAATGGCACATTTTAAAAACTGCATATGCTAGACATGTGCAACCAAAGAAAAATTGCTAATCTACCTGCACTAAATGTGGAACTTTACATATCTATATAACACAAACCTAATGGTATATTAACATTGAAGACTTTATTTTGGTGGAAGGATGCATAATATTGGTAAACCCACTTATTAAACAAATACATGCATGATGTGTCCTGAATGTATTCATGACTAATGTCCTGTTGCACCAGAGTTGAGATCCATCTATTGTTACCACCATCATCAAAGTAATACCTGTTAAGAATTGAAGCAGCAACTTGACCCACAATAAGTGACAAAACACTGAATATTACTAGCGCCCAATGGGTCTTCCTTTTTCCTACAAATATTTTTCTATCGGGGCCTCTTCCTGGATCTACATCCCTGATCAAACCAAGGCCTGAAGTTCCAATATCTCAAGGTTAGTCAAATTATATTACAAGAGCTTGTAGATAGACAATTCAATTAAATATAAAATTAATCTGAAAGATTTAACAGACATACCTTCTTGTACTGCATCCCTGATCAAACAGGGCCTAAATTTCCAATCTCTGTAAGTCAATAAAATTATATTACAACAACTTTCAAATAGAAAATTCAATCAAATATAAAATTAATCTAAAAAATTTAACAGAGATACCTTCTTGTACTTTTCTATGGCTTTCTGGAATACCACCTATCTGAATATCACCCATTAGAAATGAATTACCAGTGTGCATCAAGAAAATTACTTAGCTTTTGGATGTATCACCAAGAATTACTAGGCTTGTCAATGTATCACCAAGAAAAAGTATACAACACCTCATGAGTTGTTATCTTTAAAGAAACACATACTGAAACATAAAAACTGTAATGAATCTCAAACTTAGAAGAAGGAAACTAGGAACCGGGGCTAAACAAATTGCAGTAGTGATAATGGGGCAAGATAGGTATACTTTGATATCTTTCAGGGCTTTGCCATTGCAGTGTAGGATGATAAATGGAATTATAATGAGCATCTAGATAATGAATTCATTCTATAAGAAGAAAGTAACACAACATAATTTCCCTTACATAACAGAGCATAATTGATTTATGAATTCTGTTTATAACTCTTTATAACAATCAGTGAAAGCATAAGATATGAAATGGAATTGAGAAGGCATTTGATGAAATGAAACACGAACAAGATACAATTCTATAAAGCCATACCACATGAATCCAAAAATTATTACTGCAATTGCCTCTGTATTATTAAAACAAATCTCCAAGTACAATAGCTCTCCTGTCATATATCCAATATCCAACCCCCCTCTATTACAAAAAAAAATCTTTTTTATAGGCCAAATTACAAGGGCTTGTTTTTCCAAAACATTAAATTTATTTTCCCAAAAAAAAAAACAAAAATCTCTTTAACTAATAATAAAAAAAATAAAAAATCAATAATCATAACACCAAATATGGCAACAATGTCAAAAAGCCTCGAATATTTGAGTTTATTGGTGTCAAATATCCTTGAATATATGGATTTGTCTCCTTTTTTTGATATTGATCCTTAAAATCTGATATTTCCCTCAATTTTTTGTTGATCGTGCTCCTCGATATCTTATAGCTGTTGATTTTTCTCCATCAAATATGGAAAAAAATATCCTCTGCAATCTCATCTTTTGACCATCGATCCTATGCCTAAGAATTTGGAAATGCCTCCAAAACAACTTCCACTGAAATCATTCTCCACTTTGTAAGCCAAGACTCTATGCAGACTGCATGAAATATATGATGACATGGAAAAATGCACAATCTATCCCCTTGTCTATTTTAGTCATAACATACAATGCAAGTCTCTGAAGTGTCTAGAAATGCAAAGAAGACATGATTTGGAGGGTGGATGAAACAAACGTAACTAGTAAGAGCCAAGGGTAATAAGCTATAATTCCTTTGAGAATATTCAGAATAAGTTGCAGGTATACTTCCTAGAAAGCTCTCTAAACTTTGAATGGCACAAGCATGGTACCAAATAGAATAGATTACTTCTCACTCTATTTCAAGGTGGGTCTTTATCCTGCACTATCTATATAAATTATCGGTATCAGGTGTAAAGGATAATTATGTTTTGAATTATCACTTATGGAATTCTAGTGAAAATGAAAATGATATCTTGCAGGAAAGTCTAGAGATTTTGGGTGCATCGTAACCATGAACAATACCACTTGAACACATTCATCCTACCTCTAGACTTTGATCCAGTTATGTGACCTAAAAGAAAACAGTAATTTAAAAATAACAGAAACAGAGCAAAGCACACTTCATAAGCATTTGAAATTGGACATAATTTTGCAATCAACAGAGGTTTCATGTCTGAAAGCACCAATTAGACCCTCTGCTCATCTTCAACATTGCATATACTTGAGGTTTTGTAATGTTTGCGCTCTTTCAGGATGTAACAGAGAGAGCTACATCTCCCCCCCCCCCACCCCCCCCTTTTATTTTCTTCATAGTGATCGTGTAACATTTTCCTCAAGCTTGGTCCCATGTCCTGAGTTAGGAAAATATCACAAGTGTATAACCATCTCCTACTAAATTTATGCCCAAAAATGACTCATGAGTATACCATATCGCAAATATACCAACTGTAGCTAAGCCAAAATACAGGCCAATAACTAAGTAGTGGAACAACACCCATGCATCAATCAGAGAATCATTACTTTTTCAAGAGGGATTTTTCATGATACCTAAATCAGGTGGATTAAAACCTAGAGCTGTTGTAGGTGGCCCATCAAACACATATATATCAATATAGGAAAAAATAAGAAAGCAAAGTTCCATTTCAAACTTCACCCTATCAAATTATTGTCAATCCAAAATTTGCAAAAAATCAGATACCATTCACCTTAAAATACTCCTTGGGTTAGATGCACAAATTGCAAGGCCCATCAGACATATATATATCAATATAGGAAAAAAAAGAAATCAAAGTGCCATAACCCTTCCAATCTACCAGAAGCATATATCTCAATAAAGTTGCAAATAATTTTAAAACAAACTACCATCACCTATCCAAAAACCTTTATAGATAGTAATTAATGTTAATTCGTTTAGTGAAAGGAAAATCCCAAAATATGATTAAGGACTCAATTGTCAATAATAACCAAGTGAAATTTAACTATTGTAGACCTCATGCATATCACCAAAATATAAATACTTGAAAAAAGACTCTGATGGCACATTTGAGCTACAAAATCTGATTTATATGTCCAATTTAAAAAATAGGAAATACAACTACCACAAAAAAATCAAAATAAAATGCACTTCATGTGTTAGCCATTACTCTGGTGTAAATTTGTTGACTTGAGTGAGAAGAAACCATCTTGATTGAAAATAGTGCCATTATATCATTGATATCCTTTCTAGCAAGTGAACCATTAATCTAAAAATTCAAGGAAAACATTAACATTAGTGAGAAGAACCACATACTTTTCTGCAAATCATATTCATAAAAAATAACCAACTCTTCTTTCTTTTCGTGATTAAATGGACCAACTCTGAGAAGAACCATAGTAGAAGGCATCCAACATAAGTGTTGAGGTAATGGATGCCCTTATCTTCAAATTGTATATATGTCTTGAGGTAAGGGGTACATATAGTTATACAGGTATGTAACTATATTGTTTTTATGGAAGAAATACCAAATTAATTTTTGAATGAAACACAACTACAAAAAGATGAATGGCGAGTGAAATAAACTTACACCAAAAAGTGGGTAGCAAAAAAAGGTTGAGTTATCTCGAACATTCACCATTTGAATTATTCACTAGACCTAAAGACAAAAAGTACAAAATTAACATGAGATTCATACAAACAAATCAACAAAAATACAACCAAAAACTATTTATAAATAATCCAACATATGGAAATACATAAGGAAAGTGAAAGTAGAATGTTTTGAAAATTAATCTTGTTTAATTTTTTCACAAAATCTGAAAAAACTTTGTAATCACTTTCTTCTAATTTGTATGTATCATTCTTAGTATTGTACGATAAGTTTTCAATTTCTATAACAAATTCAAGTTGTGCAAAAGCATGATCAGTCAAATCATACTTATACATGTCTTGCCCCTTTATTCTACTATACCAACATAATTGAAGCTCGATGCCTTCTAATCTATCCAAAAGGTCGATGTCATTATGTGAATAAAACACCATATTACCATCCTTCTTCCTTATTCTTTGAAACCTTCCAACGTACCACATTCCACAAGAAACACCTTGTTTTGTACTTCGAGGAACACCTTTTCTTGTAGTATGTTCAGTGGGGGAAATTGAGTTGTTTTCAAACAACACCCCGCAATCTGATCCAATTCCAAAGCCAATTGAAACACCCTTTTGTAGAGTCTTCCCATCTTGCTTAAAATAGACCCTACTTCTCACTTTTGTCAACCTATCTTTGGATAATGTTGGATTTCCATTCAATTGACTAAGAAAACATGATTTTAACATATCCTTACCATCAAGATTAACCACTGGTTTTATATTTTTTCTTACATTTTCATCAGTGGAATATAAAATTTCATCCAACTCATGTCTCCACTCACTTTCCATTATTTTCAATTCACTTTCATTGTGTACCAATGAATATGAAGATTGAAATATAGAGTTGGAACATCTCGATGGAGAATCATCAACCACTTCATCCAGAATTTGGAATGTTGGATAATCTTTATCCTCTATCCATGGTTTAATCCACCAAGAACATTGAGTGTAATTTTCTGGTTTCATTCCAAGAGTTGATAAAATGTCTTGTGCATCCTTTAATCCAATCTTAAGGGCTTCTACAATTTTAGCATCTGTAGATGTTGAATCATATTGCGACAATATGTCAATATTTTGTATTGTTTCTTGGTAAAATTTATTCCAAAATTTTTCTTGCTTCTTATGGGATGTATTAAAATGAAGCCCTTGGGAATTTGATTCTTCTTCAACAACTCTATTAAGGGTTCCAATAGCATGAAGCAAGTCAGCGAAATCATAGGCTCTCTCCACTCCAACCATCCCACCAAATTTTCTAAAGAAGTTCTCACATACATCTGACTCAATCAGGTGCAAAAAACATGGAAATTTAGAGTATTGATCTCGAAACAATCTCATCAACAAAACTGCAAAATGGCAAGAAATTCTCACATCTTGATATGCCTCTTTGCTGATGAAATTTATGTTGACATTAGTATGATATTTTTTTTGCACCCAAAATAACCGTAATACAAAGAAATGATGAACTCGTGAATCATTTTGGACTCTTTCCCAGAGGCTCAAACTATGAGACATAAATATGTCAATGTAGTCAACAATAATCATTAGGTAAGTCTCCGTAGCTAGTGTCCTCTGTAACTTTCCACTTGGTGTACTTCTCAATTCTTTCAAACACCTCTGAGCATGCCTTGAGGCAATGTGTTGTGCGGAACCCCAATTCTGTCGATCCATCCTCTCTATATATTCACACTTAAGTTGTGATCATCCACTTTACAAGTCTAATAAACCATTCTGACATGGCCAAAAATTATGTACTCATTTCCTAAAACCAATTCTCGTCGGCCGCTAAACAAAGGATTCACTAGCTTTTTGTCGTTGTGGATGTAATCTTGGTCATACAATCTTGTTACATTGTAACCATTGTACAACCCAGTTAGCGTCCGCACTTCCCAAGGAATTTGATATCGAAGACCTGATGTTGAATAATAATCCTTCAACATAAGTTGTATTCTTCTACTATCCCCATCCGATGAATGACCAACAATGGGTCCCAAATTATTTTCTACGTGTTCCTTCCACATAAATTCTACCTTTTCCCATTGTTGATAAACAAAATTTGAATTGAATTTATTGCATTTGGGTAGTGTTAGTTCCAGTCTTCGCAGCCTGTCACTAGGGATCAACATGAGCTCTTACTATGTCTAGTTTTGTTAGATGTTTTGCACATGATCTTTAGCACAAAACATGTCACAAGTGTGTCCATCAGAAGAAGCTCGGAAAAATATTTCCAATGGTATATCACTCCCCATGTACCATATACTCTCGGTTTGAAGATAACAGTCGAAATGAATAGGTAAGTTATTGATGTGTCGTATTTCAGTCAGTTATTTTTTTTGATGAAAATTTTGGTCTAAATACGCCTTTATTCAAGTCATCTCAACCTCAGCGATTATTTTCTTCCCGAGATTGACAAGGAGAGAGCCCTCTCCCGACCTGGTAGGGCTGGCTACCAGGTTAAGCGTGGTATGATGTTATCCTAGATCCTACCTTTCTCAGCCTGAGGTAGATTTAGGCCCTAAAATAGTGGCGACCATACTGGGGAAGAAAAGCTTATTTGTTTGTTAGTGTTCTTTGTTTTATAAACTACAGATGGAGCCTGAAGTTAGCCAGGTAGCCTTCAAACTACACATTGCTTTGCGAGTGCATAAGTAGATAAAATTTGCTTCAGTCAATATTTGGTCTAGTCTTATAAACTGAAAATCTAAATTGAAAATTTCCCCATTACATTAAACTGGGGAAGAGGTGAAAGATCTTCTCCAGGAAGGATCATTCAAGTTGCAGATCTGATTGCGGATGGTGGACAGCAGTCAGACACATATGAAGGCTGAAACATTCACCTGGCGACTCCAACTCAATCCAGAGATTCCAGTGCTCACTGATCCATTCATGCACTAAAATAAAATGGTAGGGTATGTGGCAAACCCTGCGCTTTGTGAAGTTTTAAAAGAAGTTAGAGATCAGTTAGTGGATATTGAAATTGATGAAGTATTTTTCATTGTCGTGCTTCAATTTTTGAGATCTCCGAAGTTTCCTCCTAAAGCTAAAACTGGTTTCTTTGAGTTAGTTGTTGAAAAATTTGAGAAGGAGATTCAATATTTAAATGATCAGATCCAATCATATGAATTCTGAGATCCCAAAAAGTTCTTGGAAACTCTCCCTCCTTCAAAACAAGAAACAATAGAGCTGCCCGTGGATATTTGCATTGATAGTTTACAGCTAGAAGCATGTATTGAGGAGTTGGGGCAGAAAACAAAGTCTATTTTTTTCGATCCTATTGCAATGTACATGGAATTTTTTTCAGTTTGAATGATAGATCAAATTTTCTTTTACATAACTAGACTCGTTATGTGCATGTATGGTTGTCAGCATTTACATTTGTGTCCTGGTTGAAGCACTTTCAAGCAGCATCCTTGTCACAGTTACTTGATTTTTTGATCTGGAATTACAGTGTTACTTGATATATTAGTTTTGCAGCAAAGTAGGGTATATTTGTAAATAAATAAGCTGCCAAAGGCAACATTTCAGTTTCCGGTATTTGTTTATGTACAGGTTGCAGTATGTATATGTTTTTGGATTGGTATGAGTTGTTTTGGGTTTGCAGTTGTTTGACCATCCATGCCCAATGGATGAGGCACTTGGTATACGATGTTCTTGACACTTCCAAGGAGCTACCATCCCCAATGGAGCCGATGTTAGTTCCAGTCTTCGCAGCCTGTCACCAGAGATCAACATGAGCTCTTACTATGTCTAGATTTTTTAGATGTTTTGCACATGATGTTTAGCACAAAACATGTCACAAGTGTGTCCATCAGAAGAATCTCGGAAAAATATTTCCAACGGTATATCACACTCCCGTAACTGGCTCCCAGATTAGAAGATATGATCAAAATGAATGAGTGATTCTTGGTTATGCATGTTTTGAGGTCAGTTGCTGCACACAATGACAAGTTTAGTACAAAATCAGCCTTTATTCAAGTCATCTCAAGCCTCAGGTTTTGATTATTTTCTTTGAGATTGACCCGGGAGAGAGCCCTCTCTGATGCGTGAGCTAGCTACAGATTGGCATGGTTTGATGTTACCCTGAGCTACTGCCTTCCTCGGCCCACAAGGCTAGATTTAAGCGTGTGAGGATGATTTGAATAACCACAACCAAACGAGGAAATTTTTCATGTAGAAGGGTTTGCAATAATAACACGTGCATAATGCCCAATAACATTGTTTTTAAAAGAATTTGTTATAATCTCATAGCCTGTGTCTCCCTCGCCAATTGTCACCAAGAAATGTGATTGGCATTGATGTTCTTCTTGCAAACCACAAAACCCCACTAGTGTATTGATTTTTCTACCCACCTAACATATCTTTTCACAATTGTTTCATCTTCAGCAAGGCATATAGGAATTGGTCCATATATACCATGTTTGGATTTATAAGAAGCATAAAATTTTGCGACTGCCTTAAAAATGTGCTCGTGCTCCCCTAGGATATATGTCAATGACTTTCTAACTTGCCTTAAATTTGTAGATATTGAAGGACCATCCAGATTCAAGATAATAAAGTTATGTAATCTATGACCTCCCCATAACTTGATCATCTCATAAAGGGATTTTGTGGATTTATTATAACTTCTCCCTACTTTTTCATGAATCAAGTTATGAAATATATCCTTGAAAAAATCCCAAACTGCATCTTTACCTTGTAATTTTCCTTGCTTATGTGCCTCAAAAGCATCCTTACCAAACCTAAAGACATACTTCCTTTGTGCCGATTCAAACAAATTTTCCTTTAGAGATCTCATTCTAATAGAGATTGTAGCAAACTTTTTCCTCTCCCACCAAAGAGCTCACATTTTTGATCTATGGTTAGCATTTGTAACCCTTGCAGCATTCTTCAATTCATTTTGAGTCCAATAGTCCAATATTCTACCTTTTCCTATATCTCGTTCACTTCTTTTATTGGTGCACCTTGATTCATGATATAATCGCATCCTAAATTCATTACATTCTGGAACCAACTTACAAAATCTACATGTTAATGAATCAAAAGGGATCCATGTTTCAGAACCCCTCTGGAAATGAATATGCCTATATGTACCATCAATATGACATTCAATACCCTCATAACATACCAAGATCTTGGTATGCTTCTCTATGGCCCATAATTTTCCACCCCTTTGATCATCCATTAGGAAATAATTTGTTTTCAATCTCTCCCCATTTCTATCAATATAAGGATACCAATACCCCAACATTGTAGTAACAAGGGAGACAATTGAGCTATAATAAGATGACAACACAATAAAAATAAATAAATTAGAAGTAAGATAAATAAAATAATATACAAATTCATATTCAAGTTTAGTATAAACTATTAATTAACCACTAATCAACGCACTTGAAGTAGAAGGATTTGCACTTGTAGAACCCCTATGTAATATTGATGGTGATGATGGCACTAAGAACCTAGTCAAACTTTGTTGGGAATTATCATTAGTAGGCTTCTTAGGTCTCCCAACTGTGCCACTCGTCAACCCAGTGTCCTGATGTGAAGCTTCATTTGTAGTAGTAGCAATGTGCTTCTTTGATTTTATGTGTTCATTTAGAGAACTGACAATATTACCACTTTTTGACCCTAAACAAAACCATTTACGGCATCGTGTACATTCAACTCTGACTTTTTTCATGTCCTTATAGTCTACAAGTGTTGCTGCCACCACCTTGAACAAATTAGGCTCTTGTGTCTTATTGAAATCATCTAGAAGTTTGATTGCTTGATCAATATGAAATCGATCTCCAACCATTGTTGTTTGTTGTACTTTGTTACATGAAAGAATTTCACTACCACTTGGCATTGAAAGGCATTGTTGATGGGATGTTGTTTTCATATGATGGTTTTTGAAGTTGCGTATTGTTTGCGCAACCAAGGAGACATCACCTGTTCCATTATCAATTCCACAAATTTCACAATGGATCTTTATTTTAGATTCTCCCTATTCTGAATATACTTTGAGAGTAAGTCTATCATTCAAAACCTCTTCCATTAAAATTTTCACTTTTATTTTCCCGAGATGCCAATACACAAGGATCAACAATTGTGGCTTCTTCCATTGACAAAGGCATATTTTCAACTCTTTGCTGTTTATGCATAGGTTCCTCCACATTCTCTTCAATGTTTTCAAATATTGGTATTGTTTCCACTACATTTGAACCCTTTGTTTCCACATCAAATGTGCCTAGTTTCCTCTTGATGCCTAAAAGTGTTGTATAAAATTTCCATTTCTTCTCTTTCTTTGGATTTAAAGCTAATCCATCCTGGATAAAATCAAAATGGTATTCAACGATTCCATCATCCACATTTTCATCACAGATTTCAACAAATGTACAACCTTCTCGACACCTGACAATGCCAATGACAAATTTCTCTTCATCGGTACAATTTTATAAGACAAGTCCATCTATTTTTGCACATAAATAAATGAAAAAGTAAGAAAAATTCCACAAACATATTGGTTTATTATGAAAAAAAGAGCAAGGAAGCAAGGTATGCACTTTCAATTCAAAGCTCCAAAAATCATGAATAACTCTTACTATTGCGATGAAACAACTTGATTCAAAATGTACTATTGATGGATTCCTCAAATGGAACTAAAACTAGAAATAAAAAAGAGTGCTAAAACAGATTTGAGAGTTGATTTATTGAGTCAAACATTGACAAACTTATAAGCAATCTTAGGCCCTACATCTGCCTCAAATTTGGCCTTATTTACACATTTTTTTTGTGTCCTAAAGAGGTCAAAACCAACCATCGTAGCTTTTACTGTTCACTGGTATGAAATGGACTTTATTCAATTTATTGTTTGCTAGTATCTAGGGCTTGTGAGAGATAAATACATTTTTTTTAATGTTTTTGGAGCTACCAATGGGTAAGGACAGTGCTTGATCTCTATGTTTTTGGAACTACCTTGTGGATCCACCATAGTTCTAGTTTCAAAGAATGATGGCACATGGAGAATGTGTGTGGACCATCTAATCTTGAGAATAATCATAATAAAGAACTAATATCCGTTATCACACCTTGACAACCTACTAACTCAACTTTAGGGAGACAAATATTTCAGTAAGATGAACCTCAATTCTAGTTATCATCAAATCTGTATCAAGACAAAGGTTATGTGGAAGAAATCCTTCAAGATGTGACAAGGACTACTTGCATGGCCACTAATGCCATTCAATGTTACCAATGGCCTTGCAGAATTCATGGGATGATAAAAAAAGTGCTACAACCACATCTTGACTCAACTCTGTGCTACAACTAGAAAAAATAGTCTAGGTTAAAACCTCGATGAGTGTAGATTTCGTGTAATCTAAAACTTGGGTTACAAATTTCCCTCTAGTCATCAAGTGTACATATCAGCGATTATATTAGTATGGTGGTCCCTCTTATACATCTTAATCATAGAATTTTCCTTCTTGACCTCATTATCCTTAGGCTTTAACTACTCAATCTATTGTGAGTGATGACTCTATTTTCTTGTGGCAATCTGATTTTGGTATGCTCAGTTGTGACAATGCTGGAGTTCGTTTATTTGTAAAAAATTTGTTTCTGGCATCCATATATTGGACATGATTAAAATATCAACCAACTCCCCTCATTGGAAGAGAATATGCCACATACTTTACATCTAATACATTAAAAATTTGAATTTTGATGAAAATGTTATACACCAGCAATGCAAGCATCCTTAACCAGCTATCTTTTCCATTCACAAGATCACATTTCTTATGGAAATATTAAACACTAGTAATGAAAACATCATTGACCATCCATATTTCCCATTCAAAGGATCACATTTCTTATGAAATATATGCATAATTTCACATATAGATCATATTTCTTATGAACTATATACATAGTGTCATTGCAACTAGATTTGAACTTGAGATATTTAACCTTGCAGATTTTATGGTTAGAGAATGATGTTCTCCAGTTGCTACATAATGAGTTAAAATTATACATAGGACAACTTGAAAGGAAACTAGAATTAAAGCAATTGCATGCCATGTGGTGAGTTAAGCTGCATAACACATCATTAATCACTATACATGGGAGCACACCATTGAACATGAAACCTATATACTTTTTCAACTGCCATATATTGAAGTTTTATTCACTAGTATATATATAATAACAATAATAATAATAATAATAATAATAATAATATTCAATAGTCGTGCAAATGAACTTAACGAGAATAGGTCAAGAGAAATTAACAAAAATTCTAGGAAAAGAGGTGCAACAGATACAACAATCATTTTTTAACCAATTTCGATACTCATAGAACCTTAATGCACATTGCTAAAACACATATAATAGCTACTAAATGCATGGTGGGAAAACCAACGTAAGTAACAAAACACATAGCAACATGGTATTCTATTAATGCATTCTGCCCAGTAATGAATCAAAGGCTGCACATGTTATATCATACCCTATGTTGGAATGAGGAATTACACACGACACCTCGCCCCAACATGAATAATTAATGATGGCACATTTTGTAACAATATACTATTCTCAGTGTTACGCCATTCACTATGTTGGAATGGATAATTACACATGACACCCTGCCCCAACATGAATAATTAAAGATAGCAAATTTTGTAACAGTATACTATGCTCAGTGTTACAATCACATATAACATCCTGCACAACCAGTTAAAGAAATATGTCTTGTCAATGGTTGAGATAAACTATGACACTTGATATCATGCCCCATCATGAATACAAAATGACAACAAATTGAGTTTAAATACCATTAGTTTGTAGCAAAAATTCATGATGAAATAACATGTAGCAATTAACGAAAATGTTATGGTGGGACAACACATATTTGAATGACAATATGTTATGAAAATGCAATTTGAGGCTACACAAATTGCATAGTCTTTAGTTTCTCTTGATGTCTATGTAAGACATTCAAGTATAGCTACAACCATTAATTTACTATGGTCTTCTCTATTCTGCTGTATACATGTGCATGAGAAAACTAACCACTGCAATGTCCTTAGAAAGGCATACGTAGATAGAACAAAGTAACAGAGCAAACTATCAGTTGCACCGTCCTTAAAGAGGGCATAACATAATTTATAGGGACATCCATAGCATAATATCTAGGGACAACGGTAGTAATACCAGAACTTATACAAGGAAACACTAGAAACATATTTATAATAAGCCACAGTCATACTATGCTTAGTGTTACAATCACATATAACATCATTCAAAACCAGTTAAAGATATATGTCTTGTCAATGGTTGAGATAAAATGTCACACTTGATATCATGCCCCATCATGAATACATAATGACAACAGATTGAGTTTACATACCATTAGTTTGTAGCAAAACTTTATGATGAAATAACACAACAATTAACCAAAATATTATGGTGGGACAACGCATATTTGAATGGAAATATGTTATGCCAATGCAATTTGAGGCTACACAAATTGCACAGTCTTTAGTTTCTCTTGATGTCTATGTAAGACAATGAAGTATATATACAACCATTAATTTGGTATGGTCTTCTCTATTATGCTGTATACATGTGGATGAGAAAAATAACCACTGCAATGTCCTTAGAAAGGCATATGTAGATAGAACAAAGTAATAGAGAAAACTATCAGTTGCACCATCCTTAAAGAGGGGATATCATAATTTCTAGGGACATCGATAACATAATATATAGGGGAAACAGTAGCAATACCGGAACTTATACAAGGAAAAACTAGAAACATATTTATAGTAAGCCACAATCATACTATGCTCAGTGTTACAATCACATATAACATCATGCGCAATCAGTTAAAGAAATATGTCTTGTCAATGGTTGAGATAAACTATCACACTTGATATCATGCCCCATCATGAATACATAATGACAACATATTGAGTTTACATACCATTTGTTTGTAGCAAAATTTCATGATGAAATAACACATAGCAATTAATCAAAATATTATGGTGGGACAACACATATTTGAATGGAAATATGTTATGACAATGCAATTTGAGGCTACACAAATTGCATTGTCTTTAGTTTCTCTTGATGTCTATGTAAGACATTCAAGTATAGATACAACCATTAATTTGGTATGGTCTTCTCTATTATGTTGTATACATGTGCATGAGAAAACTAACCACTGAAATTTCCTTAGAAAGGCGTACGTAGATAGAACAAAGTAACAGAGCAAACTATCAGTTGCACCGTCCTTAAAGAGGGCATAACATAATTTCTAGGGACATCGATAGCATAATATCTAGGGACAACGATAGAAATACCAGAAATTATACAAGGAAACACTAGAAAAATATTGATAATAAGCCACAATCATACTATGCTCAGTGTTACAATCACATATAACATCATGCGCAACTAGTTAAAGAAATATTTCTTGTCAATGGTTGAGATAAACTATCACACTTGATATCATGCCCCATCATGAATACATAATGACAACAGATTGAGTTTACATACCATTAGTTTGTAGCAAAACTTCATGATGAAATAACATGTAGCAATTAACCAATAATATTATGGTGGGACAACACATATTTGAATGGAAATATGTTATGAAAATGAAATTTGAGGCTACACAAATTGCATAGTCTTAAGTTTCTCTTGATGTCTATGTAAGACAGTCAAGTATAGCTACAACCATTAATTTGGTATGGTCTTCTCTATTCTGATGTATACATGTGCATGAGAAAACTAACCACTGCAATGTCCTTAGAAAGGCATATGTAGATAGAACAAAGTAATGGAGCAAACTATTAGTTGCACTGTCCTTAAAGAGGGAATAGCATAATTCCTAGGGACAACGATAGCATAATATCTAGGGACAACAATACTAATACTAGAACTTATACAAGGAAATACTAGTCATCCATGTATTGATGTTACCAAACAGTAGTCCCTAGTAATTCTCTGCAGTTTTGCAAACATAGAAACAAATCTAAGTAGAATAACAATGTTGGGACATAAGGTCAGTTCTAGGTAAAATTACAAGCACAAAAAAATCAGTTCCAGCTAAGATGGAAATTCTAACATAAATGTAGAGAGCAAGTAATATATCACAGATGAGAAGAATTAATGACCAAAAAATATTAAAGCCCCAAAGCATCCAAGGTTAATCTCATATATCATAAATTAGAAAATTGCAATGCTTTAACCCTTCCAAAGATTGCTTTGACTGCCAATATGTTCAATTTTCACAGATAAATCAGTTTCAACTTTTAAATTTAAATTCTTCCTTTTAGAGAGGAATCTTGAAGTGATTTAAGAAGTTTCTTTGAGGTAGGCCTGCCTTGCCCATCTATAGACTGATAGACTCAAACAGAGTCTTTATCTCTCCAAATGTAAAATATGATAGCTCATATACCTCAAGGTTAAGAAGAGAACGCAGAATTAAGGTCCCCAAATTATACTCATTATGCCTAGGATTGAAGGGAACTAAGATTCATCGGCACTATTACAAATATTTAAAGAATCCATAAAAATGGATGGATGCCCCTGTTACACTAAAATTGTCATCCTGACATTCTGCTATGTGTATGAGCTCATTATAACTCATACTTATCCCTTTTCAAGTCTAACATATCAGTTCCTCATGTCAAGCCTTGAAAATCAGAGAAATGTTCCTAAAAATCTCCTAAACTTTGGTGTCGCACTTTCTCTCTATCTTGCCTGCGGTCTCGCACCTAATTTTCAGCTCTATTGCATACCTGAACGCACTTTATCTGTGTTAAAGGTGCGGACCCTTGTAAGATAAAAAAGGCGCAAGTAAATTCCAAAAAGCTCAATAAAAGTGAATTCTAGAAGCTTCCAGAAAATATCTTGCAGTGATATAACCGCTCTTATGAGGTGCATGTATCCCTTACCTTATGGAGCTAACCCCTTGATGTGAGGAGCTTATCCCTTTGAAGGAGGATTCTATCCCTTCATAGTTGGAACAAGAAACCTCCTCTTTTCCACTATAAAAAGAGGCATTGGGTAGCCTCAAGGGGAGTTCAAGCTTTAGGATATTTGAGGTTAAGTGTTGTTGAGATTCAGACTCAGTTAACTAAGACTTTTGTGAGGAGAGATTACATACCTCTATTCGTCTTGGTTGGAGGAGTGCAGAGCTTATCAAAGTAGAGGAGACTCCTGCTTCGGACCCCGGGAAGACCTGTGCAACATCAAGGCTCAGGTTGTAAGGTTTTCTTTCTTTTGAAATTAATACAAATATACTCATTTTTCTCAATAAGTTGTCTATTAATGGTTTATTTCATAGATTCCTTGATCACTATGATAAGCATGGTTTATGATGATTTCTATACAGGTGCTATGTAATATTTTGCTTGTTTGTGACTGTAGGTTTAAGAGGAAAACTCCTTCAAGTGCACGAGGGACAACAGTGACTTCAAACAAGCGCTGGACATACGGTAAGTCTTTTACACCTCTATAGAGCTTTTCGTAGATCATATATGCTTAGAGAAAGATTAGTCTATTTGGTTGTTTGTTGCTAGATAATTGTAGTACTAGGGAGATCGATCTTGTCCGCAAGAACGATTTATCCGGCCAACAGCCCCAAAGGCTATACTGCAACGTTCAAATAATGAAGGCTTGCTACACGCACAATGGTTAATGAATAAACTTAGAGAGATTTCTCTGAAAATACAATTACATATATTTTCCTGTTTTGTTAGAGCCATTGTAATTGAAATTTATACGACTTACAGGTAAACAAGAAATGCTATAAGGATGTTGTAGACAAAAATTCCAGCAATGTATAGAAAATGGTTTACCTAGTGAGAAGCAATAACTCTACAAATATTTAACCAACATTCCCACAGGAACTCCAAATATAATTGAAGGTGAAAGTTCTAATTGAATGTAATTTTTGAGATAGCACGAAAATGAAAAAAGGAGATAAACAGTACTCAAACAAATATTGCACAACTATTTCTCTCCAAAATAACTGTTGCATTTGTCCTTCAATAATACTCATATTTACAAAAAACGATTGAGCGAGAACTTAAAAAAAAACCAAGAAGAATCATGCCCATAGCAACAGTTACTACACCTTACAAGATAACCTAGTTTCAAACACAACATTGTTTGCTAAAATAAACCCTAGCATCTAGGCACAAAAACAGTAAGATTCTATCACATTATTCTCCGTAGGTTCATCGTGAATAAACTTTAGTGTTGCAGGTCCCTTGTTTCCCTTGTGATGTGAAATGAAAACAAAGCTCAGATGAAAACATGAATTCTCTTTCCCACTCTCACAATGTTTGTCAAATGCATGCTCTTTCTCAGTCAAATCCTCTTGCCCTCTTTGCTCGAATGCTTTGTCGAATGCTCAGATCCGTCACAGGAAGGCTTTGCTTAAGGCTAACGTTGATAGGTTCAAGGCTTCTGGTTCTCCTCACGCCTTCCTCACAGAATACTATCTCTATTCTAGTAACTAATCCAGCTAACTAATTCCGTTGCATCCGGATCCCGCCTGAGAAATGCCATCCATAAATAAAGGTCATTCACCCACCCCCAATCTGCCAATGGAGGGGTCTGTCTCTCCTTTCTCTCAGTGATCCCTCCTCCCACATCTGGCCACTCAGTACCAGGCAGGTTCAGATGCTCAGATCGGCGCACAAGAAATGTTCAGATGACCAAATCTCTTTCTCCAATGGTGCTGGCCACTCAGTACCAGGCAGATTCACATGCTCAGATCCGCACATAAGAAATGTTTAGTCGGAAAAACATCTTGCTCCAATTGTGCTGACTGCTCAGTACCAGGCAGGTTCACATGCTCAGATCCACGCACAACAAATTTTCAGTCGACCAAACCTCTTGCTCCAATGGTGTTGGCCACTCAATACCAGGCAAGTTCAAGCACACAAGAAATGTTCAGTTGGCCAAACCTCTTGCTCCAGTGGTGCTCGAATGCCAAATATGCCTCACACTTGGTCGATGCTCTTTTTATTTTTCCAAACTCGCAAAACAAGCCCATTTGGCCTAAAAAATAAATAAAAAATACCTTAAAATATTTATATTCCATATGTAATAAAGAAAAACCTTTTAACCCTTAGTTATATATCCAATATAATGTTTTGGGTTTTTTCTAAATTTTTTCACCCCAATATAAACGCACGTGATATAATATTGCTTTGTCAGAGATGCCCCCGTTTGAATAAGTTAAAAACGACTAAAAGTTAGTTGCATTATAAGATACTGTAAATTAGCTACTACTGGTCACTAACTAAAAAATGGTCGTTTATATGCAAAATTTAGTCGTTTTTTTAGTAATTAATTAGCCATTTTGTACTAGTGAGCCCATTCAGTCCAAGTATTTTAACCATACGCTAATACCACCTCTAATGCACACCTCCCCTCACATCTACCCACTTTCATTGGATTATCCGGGGTAAACATGATATGAGGGGCTGTCATGACCAAACTCAATCTCTTAGGTGACCTTAAGGAAATGGAGTCGAAAAAAAAATATTGCTGACTTCCCTCAGGTGCCACAGGACCCTCTAGGAGTAACCCAACCCATCTAGGTGTCCATACCCTAAGCCAACCTAAATTTTCCTTGATTTTTACCCCTAGTCGCTCCCTTAACAAGGCATCAGTATGACTGTAACCTCCCAGTCTCATGCATAAGCCTGCATCAGTGCGACTATAGACTATTTTACTCAGTGTTGTGCCAACGATTGTGAATTTTAAGGCTATATTCCAGGGTTGGGGCTAGATCTTTGCCTAGAAATCCCTGTAACTTTGAGAAGTCATTAATTACACAAGGATAATTCTTGTAAACCAAAACTAACACTAGGACTAGTCTTGACCATCCCCAACTGGGACAGACATTCTGTCAAACATGTGGCAACAATGCAATCTAGAGGTCATGAATACAATATTGAATATAAAGGACTATAATTTCATATGAAACTTATCAAGAAGGATCACCACCCTCTCTCATTAACTGTCTTAACATTAATTAGGTCTTGCATCATTATTTTTAGTTACAAGTAAAAACATGAAGTAAACCATGACTAAAAATAGTCACATAACCATGCTTATCACTATCATATAACCAAAGAAATAACCATAATATAAAAACCATTAAAGCCACATAATAACAAGCATAAAAGCAAGAGAGATTAGCTTACATTAAACATAGGCAAGAGCCAATGAGGTTTTGGACTTCCATGTACCACCCAACCGTAGACATGGCTGAAGAAAATATTTTTTCAGCAAGTCACCCCCGTACCATATTACAAACATGAATGTGGGATCTCATGGATAAACCAATCCAAAAACAAGCAAGGGAATTTATAGTTTAAACCACCTCCACCCTCACCATACCGTGATCTCACCTAAACCTATACCGAGATCACAAAACCAAACCAAGCCTAGAATGCCTCTAGATCTCATCAATATCCTTAAGGAATTTTCCATCTCCTTGTCTCTAGGCTTTATCGTAATCCACACCGGATCACTAGGCCCTTATAGAGACACCACCCTCAGGATTTATCATGTATCCCCCAAAACCGGTCAAGGGATTCCTAGGCCTTTGGGAATGTTATCGAGACCACCTCCGCCTCAGATTTAGAAACCATCCGAAAATTTCAAAGCTCAAAACCTAGAACAATCCCATCACACCATGGCTATCCGGGAAAATTCAAGGCTGAAAACCACAGTTAAAACCTGACAACACCATGCCACCGACAACAAAAGAACAAAATACCAACATGCACATACCATGCATGTCAAAACCAACTAGGAAATCATACATGCAATCGGTTACTTGCAAGTATTCTTGCTGAAGCTGCTTTATCCTGCTCTTCCTTGCTTGATCTTTGCTTTGCTTTTCTTTCCTTGTTTTTCCTTTGCTTGCTTTTCCTTGCTTTTCTTGCTTGATCTCTTTCTCCTCTTGGTGCTCTTCTCCCCTCTGAGTGTAATTATGAAAATGAGCTAACGAAAGGCTTAATAAAAATCTTGCCAACTGATCCTCAGAAGCCTTTTTATCAATGCTACCTCTATTTTCTTCATTTTCCTCCTCACATGCAACCTGTGACCTTTCACCTTCCTTTTCGCCTAATTTCCATTATTTTTATGAACAATTGTGCCATTTTTTTTCTTTTCCATTTCCTTTGTCAATTTCCCCTTAGCCATAAATATCCTAAATGAACACCTATTAGGATGTTTTTTCCAACATTCAGCATGGAATAAGTGTCCCTTGCACACGGTCTTATTTTTTCCTTTATTACGTTTTATTACATGAAATTTTAACTCATGTCTGTTACAACGATCATCGATTTCATTCATGTTAATTTCAAATTTGAAGGTTAGCTAGGATCAAGAAAATTCAATTGATTGATTAAGGGATTGAAATTCTCTCTGTGTGATGTTGAATAGGTTTTATCCATCTTAATATTAGCTATATAAAGGATCAAGATGAATCAAATCCTTTTAGGTACAAACATTTTACCTCAAGGAATGGTTTTCATATCAAGGGATTTAATCATACTCAACACTTGAAACTTGAGTAATCTTAAGTTAAGAAATATCTATGCTAATATAAGAGCTATGACACTCATAAATATACATTACCTCACGTAACTCACTAAAGCAACTACAAAGTATAAATTAAGCATAACTTTACCTAATAGCCACATGTCCCAATTGATTTGGGAACACTGTTAGCATCTAATGAAGCATAGTGATGCAATAAATTACATGTACTCATAAATGTGAAACAATACATATTAGATCATATTTTTTTGTCAATTTTCACCCTAAATTGAACCTAGACATTAAGAAGTTTGCACACCATTTATGTTTTTACATAGTAGTAATAAAGAGAGAAGAACATGTTGAAACATATTATTGAATACAATTTATTATGATCTCATGTCATCTAAACTAAGGCTTTGTTTTACAAATGCCAATAAAATTATAATTTTTTTGAATTTTTTTGGTGAAACATCTAATTGCGTTCTTCAATTTGAAATCCACAAGTAAAATATACATAATGAAATTATAATATAAGTATTACAATATATTTTAAATCGAAAAATTACCATAAACATTTAATTTTCTTGTAAAAAAAGGTGGTAAATATAAAATGAATTTCTCACTCTCACCTTTTGTGTCTCTTAATAACTCAATGAAATTTTCCCTTCAAAAATCAATTTCAAATCCAATTGTTATAAATTTCTCTTTACACCAACACACAACACATAGATATATTAAACTTAGAAGAAATCTAGTGAAAAATGAAACAATTGTAACTCACAAAAAAAACCTAACCATGCCGTTGCTTTAATGTGGTACTATATGCATTTTCAACGACCTATTTTATGATTCACTTTAAATACTCTAAAACATTTTCAACAACCTATTTTATGATTCAATTTAAATACTCTAAAAAATAATACAACAATGCACAAATAAAATTCATGACTCTTTAAATCTCATTAACATTCCTAAAAAACACAAAAAATCGTCAATGAACCTTTACTATCTCCCTAAAATTTCTTTAAACTAACAGATGCAAATCATTGATGAACCTTTGCTATTTCCCCAATATTTCTTTAAACTAACAAATAATTCATAAAAAATTCTTTAAACTAACAAAAATTCATAAAAACGTAGTGACTACTAATTTTACACCTGGCTAAACCACAATATGGTTCCCATGCAACTTAATGACTTCTTTATCACTCATTTTGAAACTTTTGAAATTTCTTAAAATATAATATTATATATAAATTTTCATTTAGATTTACCATACTCAGAAATCTATTCCAATCATAAGGGGAAAATATTATTTTTCTATCATGGCCCATTCTTCTTCAACTTTATTATCTCAAAATTATTATGAAAAACACATTTAGCAAAGTTTTTTGAAGATATGTTCAATGTTAACATATCAATCATATATTCAAAAAACGTTGTTTAAAACCTCTCTTATGCATAGTGGAGGTTTTAAAAGATGATTTAGTTATTTACACAAAATTTTCATTAAATTTAATCCCATATATAATAGGCTTAAATCTCAACCACATAGAAGGATACCTTATTCATAAGATTTAAATTTGTAAGGTTGATGGCATTGATTCAAGCTCCACCCACTCTACTTTTGACTGTGCAAAATCTTAAGATACCTAACATACAAGAGGTTTCTCTCTCTAGCCCACTATTGCAATATGTAGGATAAATGGATGACGATGCATAATATATCTCAAATCTAGACTCTCTTTGTTTTCAATAGATAAAAGCTTTTAAAAAATGTCTTGGTGCACTTAAAACAATTTTGTTCATTAATATACAATATGTATTTAATTTATAATAAAGCATTGATGTACTTCGTCAAAATAGGTGGATTATGTATGGACACATTGTGGAAACATGTTGCCACTTTTGAGTGTTAGTTGTAGATGATACCATCTTACCACCTTGCATCAATGCATTTTTTAATCAAACACACCATTCCATGCGACTTGGATAACAAGCCACAACCCTTGTGTTACTAACTATATATTAATGGATCATTGCTTTGCTGTCATCATACAACACTAGCACACTACTACATTTTTTTTAGCACAAGCGTTCTAAGTTTATGTTGTAGCACTATTGTATAACACACTTAAAAACATTGACTATATTGGTTCTATAGTCAAGAGAAAATTGATAGTGTTAGATAAGCATCTCAACATCGATGCGTTTATCTTTATGATGTGCACTTATTCCTTGCCTAGATAATAAAGGCTCATTTTATTAATAGTTCTATACATTATTTATTGAGTATTTTCATTTTATATCAATTAATAAAGTAATTATTTTTTTAATTAGAATAATTATTAAATAAATGTTTTATGATTTCATTATTATACCAAATTGTTGTGTTATTTAGTGTATGTATATTACCATAATATTCTCAAATATTTATAATATATAGATTATAAATCCAAAATAATTACATAAAAATAAGAAAATTAAAAATAGATAAATATTACTGTTTCACTTTATTTATGACCATTTCGATTTTTTTTGCTACAAAAATGTTATATATATATATATATATATATATATGAAAAATTGTTTATCTTTATCATCCAAATGCATTTATTACTGTTTTTTCTTTCCCATCTTATGAAATGTCATTTGTAAATTTGTTGCAATAAATGTGACATCTTGACTTTAATTTCTTACCTTTTAGTTTGATTAATGTCTATTTTTTTGTGCTTAAGGTGCTTATTCACTAAACATATGTTTTAATTCATATTTACAACAAAATTCGATTGTATATTGCTTCACAATGTTCACTTATTCCTTTTAAATCCCTTTTAAACATGTCAATTACCATTTATTTTTCCTACATAATTAAAAATTAACATTACTTTTTTTTTTTTTTTTTTTCAACAGAAAGAAACATTACACCTTCATTAAAGATTAAAGAGGAGTTTACATACATCTGATAGAGAGATAGGACATGGTGCATATACATCTTAGGGAAAACAAAATATGCCACAGAGATACAATCAAAACCAAAAGAGAAAACAAAGAAAACATCTACAATATATCTTGAAAGCAAAACAAAACCGAGCCCATCCACGGGGAAAAATGAGAAGGCAAATAGCGCATCTTAGGCACAAGACAAAAAGAGACCAAAGCCAAAACCATGCCGAGCTAGATTTTGAAGGAGCCCAAATCACGAACAAAACCTTCAAGCATTAAAAAAAAAAAACATCAGCCCAAGATGGAGAGGGATTCCTCGCTTGGATAGGGCATCCACATCCATATTTTACTCAAGATACACATGAAAGAAGTTGATGTTAATGAAAGAAGGAGGGAGAGTGATAATATTGCCCATCCAATGGTGAAGGAGAGGGACCTCTAGGAAGTTCATCCCCTGAACCCATTCAATGACAACCTTAGAATCCTCGACAATATTGATCAAATCAATTGCAAGCCAAACTACACACTAAAATATTCCCATACCTACTCATTTGAAAATCTAGGCATTACTATTTTACTTACTCAATTAAAGCATGGTTCACACATTCCTTCAAGATTTAGTCTCTTGAAAGAATTAAATTCAAGATCTAGTCTCTTGAAAGAATTAAATTCAAGATCTAGTCTCTTTCCAAAATCAATCATGTTGTTATTTGAATTCAATGTATGATTAAATTCCTATATCTTAGTTAAATGAAAATGATTTTGAATTTTTATAATTAAATTAAATGAAATTAATTATGGTAAAATTTCTATATATTATATCAATAATTAAAAATTATTAAAAATAATAATAATATTTAATTTATAATTTATAATTTTCTGTTTTTTAATATCAAAACATATAATCATAATACTTATTCAATTCAATATTAACAAGTGTTACATAGTAGTTATTCCTAGCTGTTTAGTTTAAATATAAGTAAATTAAAGTGAAAAACAATAAAAGAACTATATAACATTTAACAAAGCCTCGGTTGTGGTTTCCCAATGTAAAACCTCCAGTCTTTCTCGCATATATTATATCTTATTTATTTCCTTAAAAAAACATGTTATTCAATACTAAATTAATTTCATCCTTGGATTCTATCATGCTCTAATAAATGTCTATCATGTATATTTATTTATTTAAAGGGCCACAAGTGCGCTGTGTGGAACAACCAATCTAGCCATTCTTATATTTTCCTTTTTATTACTGGATCTTTTAACATATTGAATAACTTTAAATGACAGTGTAAAAATTCTTATGATGAGAATTTGATCTACCTTTAATTAATCCTATAACTAAGTTTAGATAGTTAATTAACACATATTAATTAGATATCAATTACACACATTAATATGATATTTTAAAAATTACTACTTACATGAATAATTACATAAAATCCAAAAACTGATAAATTTAAAATTCAATATTACTAATTATATGAATCTTGAAATGAGTAAATATTAATTTTTATCATTATTATTTACATTAAACCAAACGAAATGAAATATAATTTTTTTTTTGTAAGTTTAGTAGATTCTTCTTATTTTTAATTAATTTAAAAACTGGGCAACATAGATACAAAAATTAGACCTCAACCTGCTTGAAGGAAACCAGGTCTGTTGGTATTAAGACGCAACAGAAAAACCCAAATGTACAACCCCACAAAAAAAAAAAAAAAAATATTTTTCAGTCTTCCAGAGCCAGCAGCAGTAAAAGTCATATTTCACATAGAAGTTTATATCTCCTAACCTGAAAGTTTATTTTTAAGAAGTTATATTGGTTGAAAACAAATTAAGAAAACAGAAAAAAAAATATAGTATTTATAAGGAGGTTAAAAATAGTATATGGAATAAATTGTTTTTTTATCTAGTTTTTGTGTAAGGTATTTTTTTGGAGTTATACCATAAAAGTTTCTAATTTCTCTATCATCTCTTAATTAAATAGACTATTTCAAAAACTAGTTGTTAAAATATCTGCATAATTTTCCCAATTATTCTTTTTTCTCAATGATAAGATAATTTGAGTTACTTGATTGATTGAGGTACTTGAAACCAGTTTGTCCTTCGCTTCACAAGTAATATTAAACCCTGGTGATTGAAACATGCAGTCTTCAACATTAAAATTCAAGTCTCGTCAATTTTTTTTTTTTTTACTTCTGCGCGCTGCAAATTATAGCTGGAGCTGGAAATGAATAAAAACTTGTCATGATTTCTCACCACATGCAAATAAAGCTCGACTCATGGTACATGAAAACGAACTTATAGAAACGAGCTAAGATCTAATTAGTGTCTTGACTGCAGCTCACTGAATGAATGGCGTCAATTAATAGTTCATGCAAATTGAAATAAGTTGGAAAATACCCGTCATACAGTTACAAATATGAAAATATATAGGGGAAGATAGGGTTGTGGGAAGAAAATCATATCCAAAATGATTCTGACCGGTGACTGTGATTGACTGAACCCCTGCCCAGCGCAACACAGAGACTGAGAAGAAACATGAGCAGATATCCAATGCTAAAACTGAAGCTCTCCGCAGCATTTTTTTCCCACCAATTGGGATTTTGTGACCTGGGGTTTTTGAATGGCGAAGGGGAAAACACGACAGAGAAGGTTGGAATTGAGGAGTGTGGGCAGAAAGAGGATAAATCATCGTGTCAGGGCTTGTCTGTTTCTCAGGTTCCGTACCAAGAGAACTGGCAGTTTCAGACGCTCTGCAAGACTAAAGTTGTGAAAATTCCAGTGTTTCAAGCTGGGAAAAAGGGTAATACAAATCGGATTACTCTGAACTTTGAAAACCCCTATGTTACTCAGGGTTTAGTGTTTTCTGGGGTGGAGAAATGAAGAGGCGTATCAGGTTTGAAAACTGAGCATTGAAGTCGACCTCTTGTAGCTTAAGAGCAACAACCAATATATCTGTATTGCGAACCATTGGAGGAAAAAGATAACTAATATCTCTGTGTTGCCAATATTTGAACGAAAAAGATACCAAAGTATAAAAACATAAACATCCTAGCGCTATATGAAGGCCCTTATAATTGGAAATGTCCTCCACCATGTACTTGAATGGATGGTGTTTCTTTGAACATGAAAAATAATCTACTACAGCCAAGGAAATTAACTAAATACATATCTAATTTCTAATTAACAACACACTCAGCACAGATTGTACACAATTAGAAATTTGGTTTGCTTGAAATATACCATAAGCTAATTGATTCAAATCCACCTTGAATTTTGGTTTTAATATCTTGGACCAATAACAAAAAAGAATTCAGAGCCAAAGATGCAGAGAAAAAAAAAGAAAAAAAGCTAGAGCATGTAAACCCTTGGTACTTAAATCTATATTGCATATAGAACTAGCAATGCAAATAAAGGATTGTTGTATTAGGTGAATAGAATACACACAGTTCAACCATAGCTTGTTCACAGTCAGTGTTTTCATACAAAAATTCAAAAAGTCATTGCTTTCATGTGAACTTGTATACTTTCTTCTTGTAACAAAATTGTACATATGTGCTAGTGGTCAATAAAGGAGGATCTAATCGGTACAACTTGACAAAAAAATTTGAGAAGAGTATTGGACTGATTTCTTGATTACAATGTGTTTTTGTTGTAGCTAATTTGTGCAGAAGTGTTAGAGTTGTAAAAAAAAAAAGAATTAGTATAAATTGACTATTTTAAATAACATAATTTAAATTGCATATATGTGTTTTGTAGTTCAAAGATGAAGATTATTATACTTAGCTTTGGTTTTGCTGCCATTGTTTTCAACACGTTGGATCTAGTTGTTTTCCTTGATTGTAAATCTGCCATGTATTTTGAGATTTCTTAGCATATATATAGTTGCTTGTTTTTTCTGAAGATAATTTTCAAAAGACATTTCTGCTAGGTTGGAAACTAATTCTTTCGAGAGTAATTTATTTTTGATGCAACACTGTAAACTAGTGTTGTTGTTAGACTTGATGATGCAATTAAGACATTGTGAATAAAAAAACACAATTTTTTTTATTGCACTTTAAACAATTAACATTTATATCCTCTATCATTGTAGAACGTGATATTAGCGAATGGCATTCAGCATAAAGTGGTTCAAATGAAATAGAGTAAATGCTTGCAACTGTATTCCTTCTATGTATTTATTAAGGGGGTTCCTTCTATGTATTTATCCAGAGGAGTGTGCTCAGAATATTGTGGACGAATATGTTTTCGTTTGACCATAATCTTAGTGGCCGCAGCAATGAGGGGAAAACCAGAGTAGATGAATTGAAGACTTCTTTATCTTCTAGAAGAAATGCAGATTCTTCTTCTCTCCAGATACTCTCTACATCTGGAACTCTGTCCACTATTAAGCATTGCCCAATTCAATGTCAAGAATTGCTTCCTCAATTGTGCTATTGTATTCCAGAGATGAAAAAGAGTTATATTTTTTAATTTTTTATATTAAAAAAAATTATTGTGTACTATTTGTTAAACAAAATTATTGTGTATTATTTGTTATTTTAGTTTTATATTTATATAAAACTAAATAAATATATAACTACAATAACAAATCTGCATGCAGAGTATCTGGAGAAAAAGATCTGCATTTCTTCTCGAAGATAAAGAAATCTTCTATTCATCTACTTTAGTTCCCACCTCAATGCTGCAGCCACTAAGATTATGGCCAAACGAAATTTTTTTATTTTATTTTAAGAATTGTGTTTTATTAAGTGGGAGATATTATTTCATTATTAATATTATTATTGTTAAATTAATTGTTTATAAAAATATTTTTTAATGTATGTTTTAGAATAAGAAAGTGGAATACATATTCAGTATAAAAGATGATAAGATTTATATTTTTATTAAAATTGAATTTTTAATTAAAAATAAATAAAAAAGAAAATCTATAATATAAATGTGATTTTTTAAAGGTTTATTTTAGGATATTTTTAAGGTTTAAGTTTTTATCATATTTAAAGTTATCAAATTATTATTTAAAATTTTTAAAATATTTTTAACTATTATTGATCTATATTAGAATATATATGGGACCAAATAAAATTTTTAATGATAGTTATTATTATTATTATTATTATATATATATGAAGTTGATATGAAATATTTTGGAAAATTATAAGATTTAAACATCTGATTTACACATTTTTTTACTTTTAATTACGTTACAATATATTCATTTTTTTTATAATTATAACAAACATTATTTTTCTACTATTTAGAACATATTTTATAATAATTATTATTATTTTAAAGGGTCACATACGACAAACTTACACATATTACAATGTTGATGAATATAAATTACATGTTTTAATAAAGTCTATTATAATTTCTTTCAAATGTATGTACTTTGATTCTATTGCAAGTGATGTTTCTTGTTTCTTGTTCTTTAGAAGTGCAAGATGAGGAAGTTGCAACATAAGTACTAGGATTAAGTATAGAAACATACATACTGAGTTTGATGAGTAATATCATAGTGAGAATGGAACATAAACAAGTATTAAATTTCCAAGTTGCTGATTTTTTTTCCAGGTTTGGAAACCCAGCCAGATACAACTTGCAAGTCCAATCCATAGTTTTCCTACCTAAAAAATTATAATATATGATTGTGGGTGGCATTATTGAGACATATTATTTTTCAATTGCAGGTGTGGCTGAGTTGTCCATCAAAGACTGGAAGGTGATATTTGAGGTTGGGCTTTGACTTCCAGATTTTATGATGGCTGTTGGGTGCACGAATTACACTTAAGCAAACTCCTTAACACTTAATTGTCAACCCAGGGGATTCGTAAACTTAAAGACGAAGCACAGGAAATGCCAGAGATGGTATGAATCTTTTTCATATAAATCCCTACTTTCTTTGAAGGAAATATTGTAGAATCAAATCAAGACGAGAAAAAGATAACTTGAGTCTTAAAAATAATCTAAGACTGAAACAAGAAAGAATGCATTTGCGAAAAGGAGATCAAAAATAAAAAGGCAATCACTCTAGCTGATTATGCTTAACTACTAAGAGTGTGTTTTTCTTCAGCAGAGGCATTTTAGCAGTCTCGTTAGATGGGCCCTTGAATCTGCTTCCTTAGATATTTCCTTCTTGCATTAATCTGTCCTGCACTAGTGTAGGATCAGAGTTTTATGTAGAAGGTATAAATTGTGTCTTTACTGAAGGTTTTTCTACTTCATGCAAGGGCTCGAACTGTTCAAGGTTCAAAGCACTCAGATCCTGTGACAAGAAGCTAGTTCTTGCACCAAATCAGAGCTTCCTGCACTTAGCTTTTGATTCTTGAAATAATTGTTTAATTGTTGCAAGTTCTACTTTGCTGTAAAACTAGATTGAATATATGAAAAGTAAATGTTTCTGAATTTAACGAAGTGTAGAAATAGAGAAACATAAACATCTATCCTGTCATAATCATTCAATGAAAGAAAGTTGCAGAAAGTAAATGAAGACTTGCTGTAACACACCAATGTGCGCTGGTACAGGTGTATGTCTCTTGCTACCGTGTCTTCTTCCTCTTCCGTCACGACAGGAACTTCAGGGACTTTAGTATCCCTTGTGTTTTCGGCGAGCATTTCTTCCTTTTCCTCTTCTTCCTTGGGTTCTTCTTCTTCCTGTTCTTCTTCTTCCTTGGGTTCCTCTTCTTCTACCTGTTCTTCTTCTTCCGGTTCTTTCTCTTCTATCTCTTCTGGTTCTTCTTCGTCTTCTTGCACTGGTGCAGGAGGGGACTTAACGTCCTGTGGAGACTGTGGTTCTACACTCGCACCAGGTTCATCATCCTTTTTCCGGCTTTGTTTAAGGAAATCGACCAACAGTATATCGTCTTCGACCTCTACAGATTTTGCTGCGTCCGCAAGGACTGACAACAAATCGTCTTCCTCGGGGGTCTATTCATGTATTGGTGGAGATTCTTCAACAGGTATACTGTCCGTCTTTTTATTTGGAGATGGAACCATTTTTTCTGTTGGTTTTCCAGTTTGTTTCCTTCTTGCACTGGTGCAAGAAGGACTTCTCTTCACACTCTTACTCGGTCCTTTGCTCATATTGGTGGGGTCCTCCATTTCCTTTAGCTGTTCCAACATCGTCTCCCAGGTCATGCTTTTAGTCTTCAACTGTTTCTGGACCAAGATCTTGATCAGGCCATGATGATATAATTTCTTTTCAGCCTGGTCTGCCCGCGTGCCCTGTACGCCCTTGGCCATCTTATCCAATATTTTAAACAAGAAATGGGGGAAATCAATCCTCCATCGAATGTGACAGCCGACTTCAAAGTGTTGGAGCATCCTGAAATGATATACAAAGGTGAGGGAGTACCTCCCTTCGCAAGTCATGAACTTCTGGAGGATAAAGAGGAGGTCCTGCCACTGTCCCAACAGGGCATTGCGCGGAACTCCCTTCTTCCAATTTACCTTCATATTTTTATCAAAAACGAAGCGTTGCCAGCACTTTCTTTCCAAATTTTTATTCTTAAACCATTGCTCTCCAGTGCTGCTTAAACTCATTGTTGCTGCTATCAGTTTCTCTGTGACTTTAAATTTCAGGGGCCCAATTTTCACTCAGCTATTTCTAAATATTTTTGCAAACTGTAGGGCCACCTTCTTATTGTGCCCATTAAATTTCTGCAGGAACGAAAGAAAGCCTGAGTCTTGCAATAGTGAAAGATTATTGCAAAAATCGGCAGTCTGATCTACCTCACTGAGGGACGATGGTTCACAACGAACAAGCGGCATTGCTGCTAACAGTTATGAACAATCCAATGAATGCATGCAACACCAGAAAATTGAGCTTTTTATAAATAGGGATCCAACCGTCTCCCATCCCTTCTGTCTCATCATTAATTCCTTCCACCAAAATAGTCGTAGATGCGCGGTATCTTTGAATCGTGCCGGATTGGTACTGGAGGCAGTGGTTTTAAAGGCTAGGTGAGGGAATGATATGAGTGAAGGGACATTAAGGTTATGGCGGAATGAGGAGTAATTATGTCTAAGAAACGGTTAAATATTCGCACATTCCTTCATAATTCAAAAAAGATCTTTAGCATTCATTAAAAATAATTATGACTCTTAACTTTTTAAAAAACTTTGTACTTTGAAAATATTTCTCCTAGTTGTTATGATAGCATAAGTACTTATCACTAAATGAAAGAATTCCTCATAACTTCTATGATGACCACTTTCCTATGGCGTACACTTCTGAAAATAAGAAATATTATGCTTCGAATGAGGTGCATGCTTGCACTATTATGCTTACACCGCTTGACTAAGCTGTTCTGCTAGTATCTGTTTACATAATTATATAGGACAACATGCTTGCACTGGTGCAAGAATAATATCTAAAAAAAACAGATAATTTAAATAAAATATAGGCTGAACTTCTGGCAGTTTCCTCAGTTATGGAATTTTGCTTCGCCCTTTCTTGATGCTTTAGAGCATATCCTTTTTCTCTGTGTATAAGATTCTGCAATAAATTCACGAGGGAACAAAGAAGTGGGAAAGGGGAATTTTTAGAATGGGAAGGAACTTCATTACAGGGATTCCAGGAATAGTACCATAGAGGGAATAAACAGAAGTGGGATAGGGAAAAAATTTCAGGGGTAAGTGGGATTTTTACGAAGCGGATAGGGTAAATTTAGAAGAATATGGGAAAGTAAATTATACTGGGATTTCAAGAATAAAACTGAGGGATAATTACGAAATGGGATATGAAGAAAGGTAGAAAATTTTCTGGAACGTCTGCCTGCACTAGTGCAAGAAAATAACTGCAGCGAGAATTAAGCGTTACTTGAAATAAAAAAATATTCATGCTAATTACCCCAATTGTATAAAGGTTGGCTTTGCTGAACCTGCTTTTACTTCGGTGGTTACTAACATATCTAAAGATCAAGCAACATTATCTTTTTATAAGAAATTTTTGATCTTCCCGCCAACAAGCTGGTTTTCGGGTTGATCCTTCTGCAATCATGTCAGCGAATTGAGTTTCATAATTATAGGGAATTATTTTTTCTTTACTTTTTTTTTTTTTAATTTTTAATTTTTATTAAATTTATTTTTTTCTTTTTGAGAAGAAGAAGAGTTCATGTTTTCAAAAGGTTGGTTTTACTGTTTACCACTACCGTCCCAAATTGTTGTTGGACTTGCTGTGTAAAATCTTTCTTGGCAAGCGTCTGAAAATACTTCTTTAATCTATGCCCATTTACCAAGAATACTAAATCTTGTCCATCAATAGTTTTGACTTCTATTGCTCCATTCTCGAATACTCGGATCACTTCATAAGGTTCCATCCAACATGTATGGAACTTCCCTTTAAAAATTTTAAATCTAGAATCATAGAAGAGTACCTAATCACCTAGTTGTAACTGATTTTTCTGAATAATCTTGTCATGCCACCTTTTCCATTGCTGCTGAATTAGGATGTTCTGCTGAGTAGAATCTCTGCGAAATTCATCCAACTCATTTAATTGGAGAAGACGCTGTTGTTGTGCCTTGGAGAGATCTAATCCTAACTGAACTGCAGTTCTGAAGGTTTTAATCTGGAACTTAATCGGTAACAGAACCTGTTTTCCATATACTATCTCATATGGTGTATGTCCCGTGCTATTTCTCCAAGTGGTTCTGTATGCCCACAAAGCTTCTGGTAATCTTTCAGCCCAGTCTTTCCGATGCATATTGACTATCTTCGTAAGAATGGACTCAATCACTTTGTTTGTAGATTCCACCTGGCCATTTTCTTGTGGGTGATACGGCGTGGATTTCCTGTGCTGGATCTTGTATTGCTCCATCACACCCTGTACCAGATTAGAAATAAACTGCGGACCATTGTCAGAAACAATTTCTCTAGGCACAACAAATCTAGTAAAGATTTCAGAAAAAATAAAATCAACAACAACCTTTTCTGTAGCAAAAGAAACAGCTTTAGCTTCAATCCATTTTGTAATAAAATTTGTACAAACCAAAATATGCTTTTTACTTAAAGATGTTGGATTTATGGGCCCTATAAAATCAATAGCCCATTTTTCAAAAGGCTCAATCATAACTTGGGGGCATAAAGGCATTTCATTGGTTTGATTAGGATGGCCCATTCGTTGACAACTATCACATCTCCTGACATACTGTTTGGCATCCTTAAACAAGGAAGGCCAAAAGTAACTAGCACGTAATACTTTATATGTAGTGCGCTTATCAACGAAGTGGCCTCCACATGGTTCATCATGAGCAGATTTCAATATTTCAAACACTTCCTCCTCTCTTACACATCTATGGATAATCAGATCTGGACCAGTATAAAAGAGGTCTCCTTGAATCCAGGAATATGCAGCACTTTTCTGAATAATATTCCGCTTTTCACAAGCAGATAAGTGAGGTGGTGTCTTCCCAGTAACCAAGTAATTAGCAATGTCAGCAAACCACAGAGAATCTGTAGACATAGAAAAAAAATGTTCATCTGGAAAATCATCATTAACAGGAGTTACTTCACTAGGATTATCTAATCTAGAAAGAAAATCTGCTACAACATTAGATTTCCCTGGTCTATCAACAATAGTAACATTAAACTCCTGTAACAATAGTAACCACCTAGTCACTCTACTGCTTGTCAATGGTTTGTTCATCAAATATTTAATCATGAAATGATCAGTATGTACAAATACTTCATATCCTATAATGTAGTGTCTGAACTTATTAATTGCAAAAATCACAGCTAAAATCTCCTTCTCTGTAACTGTATAATTCAATTCAGCAGAAGACAAATTTTTACTAATATAATAAATAGCATAGGATTGCTTATTTTCCTCTTGTCCTAAAGCTGCGCCAATAGCCAAATCTGAAGCATCAGAGGAAATGTGAAAAGGCAGGGACCAGTTTGGACCTCGCAAAACTGGTGCCTGTACCAACTTTTCCTTCAATGTTTCAAAAGACTGTTGGCAAGTCGTGGACCAAGAAAATTCACTATCCTTAGCTAGAAGTTGGAAAAGAGGAGCAGCTATTTTTGAAAAAATTTCAATGAATCTTCTATAGTGACCAACATGTCCTAGAAAGCCTTTTACTTCCCTTTGAGTTTTGGGTGCAAGAAGATTCAGAATGATTTCAATATTTTCCGGATCAACCTGGATACCTTTGTTAGAAATCAAATGGCCAAGCACCACTCCCTTCCCGCTTTGCACATTAATCTACATTTCTTATCACTCAAAGCGAGATGGGCTTCCTGACAACGAAGAAGTACTTTCTCCAAATTTTTGAGAGCTTCCTGAAAAGAATCACCAAACATAGAAAAGTCATCCATATAAATTTCTACAAATTCTAGATTAGCAAATATAGCTAGGAATGCCCTTTGAAAGGTAGCCGAGGCATTACATAAACCAAAAGGAAGCACTTTGTAAGAAAATATCCCCATGGACATGTAAAAGTAGTTTTATCCTAATCTTCGGGTGCAATCTGTATCTGGTTATAGCCACTGAAGCCATCTAAAAAGGAGAAATATTTCTTTCTTGCAAGGGTATCAAGCACCTGATTAATGAAAGGGAGAGGGAAGTAATCTTTAAGAGTGGCTTTATTCAATTCTCAATAATCAATACAAATACGCCATCTTCCATCTTTCTTAGGTACTAATAATAATGGAGAGACCCACTGACTGTTGGAAATAGGATAAATAAAACCAGCATCTAAGAGTTTCTGTACTTCTTCCTTCACAATGTCTCTTAGAGCTGGATTCATTCGCCTTTGAGGTTGTCAGACAGGTCGGGTTCCTTCCTAAATATAGATGTGATGTGTACAAGTTTTAGGAGGGATACCCTTCATATCTTCATAACCCTAAGCAAAGGCACTAAGATGGTTTTGCAACAAATTCACAAGCCGCTCTTGCTGAGATGAGTCCAAATCTGAACTAATATGCAAGGATTTACTAGGGCTAATCTCAACAAGAGTGGTATCAGTCCTAGGAGTACTTAAGGGAGTGGTCAAATGCAGTGGTACAGAAGAATGAGAATCATGATTTTCTTGAATTCTAGGCTGAAAATTTGGCTCAAAGGCTCATAATTAGGCATAATGTCTAGATTATTCAGGAAATATTGAATCTCATCTTCTTGTGAAGACCCAGTATAATGATGAATAAGGGAAATAGACTAAGTCTCCTCATCACTTCTTTGATCCAACCATAAAGTGTCTCGAAGGTCCTAAATGGATTTGGCAGGGGGGTATAAGGTAACTTTCTTCCTAGAATCTCCATGTGAGATATACATATCACTGGAATGACATCCAATATATGCATCAGCCGTAGCAAGCCATGGTCGACCCAAGATCAAGGGATGTCCTCCTACTGGGTTCTTTGGCGCAAGCACAATGAAATCAATAGGATATTCCAAAGAATCTAATGAGTTGATCACATCATCCAATACTCCTTCTGGCTTAATTTTATATCTATCTGCTAATTCAAGCACAGTGGGAGTAGGGCGAAGATGAGATTACTAAAGTTGAACCATGGTTTGCTTAGTCATGACATTAATGGCTACCCCCAGGTCTATAAGAACATTAGAGACAAGGAAATTATCAATCTGAACTGAGACAATAGGGTTTCTGGGATCAGTATATTTTTCCACAGACACACATCCCATCATCAACTCTGCTTCCCTACCAACAAATTGAATGGTTCGAGGTTCCAATCTCTTCCTCCCGGGTTTCTTCAGACAAAGTTCCTTAATGATCTTGGTACAAATGGGGATCTCTTTAATGGCTTGGAGCAAAGGTATCTTAATGAAAATATTCTGAAGTTCTGATGCCAAACTAGTCTCAGAAACAGGCTCTCTTCTTTCCGTTACTAGCCTCTCTAGGAAGGGAGGCTGGTTGGAAGAAGATGGCAAAGATTCAGAGGGTAAGGGCTGCTTAGTGACAACTTTTGGAGAATGGTTAAGAGTTTCATCTTCTCCTTTATCTTCATCAATCACCATAGGTTGCTTCTGATTCTCTGGCGTTACAGTCCTTCCCGATCTTAATTGAATATCATGAACTCCAACTGGAATAAAGTGGTACTCGAATGGTAAAGGTGGGTTTGTTATATGGATCATTTGCACTGCTTTATTATTATTAGGATTGGGCATAGGTTGAGCAGGAAACTGAGGAGGTCGAAAGGGTGGAGGTAAAGGCAATGGTGGAGTGGACTGACTCGAAAGTTGAGGTATTGTATAAGGTGCATGTGTAGATGGGTATGACTGCATAGGTGGTTGGTAGGAATATGGAGAATGAGTTGGCCCTCTCCAACCTTGTTGCCATGGTTGAGAAGGTTTCCCATGCTGATATTGATTCCCATACTGCCACTGCCGATGAGAGTTAGGATAAGAATATGCATGTGAATTATAACCAAAATAGTGTGGAGGAAATTCAGAAGCCATACCTGTACCTACCTGAGGCCAATTCCTTCTTGCTCCCATAGCATTCAAGTATTCAACTTCAGGCTGTCCCCCTGTAAATACAGCTTTAAGTCCTGGTATAGAGGGACATTTTTCTGTGATATGGTCTTCTGCACAAATAGCACACTTATTAGTTTCTTTCAAATTAAGAGGACACTCTTTAGGGGGATGAATGTCTCTACATTTAGGACAAAAAATACATAATGAATCTTGTTCCTTCATGAGTTTCTGCTGAAATTTTAAGGAGTCTAACTGTTTGGTAACAGTGTTCATTATATCAATTTTCATGTTTTCCATTTTATTTTCTAGTCCAATAATCATAGCATTAGTAGATTCAATTTTTATATTTCTATTTCGAGTTACTCTACCAGATCTGTACTGGTTTCTTGAAAATTTCCGGCATAATTCACATAATTCACAAATTTGATCAAAAGTTTGTTGAGAAATATCACCTTGTCCTAACAGATTCAAATTGTTTCTAGCGTTATCAGTAAGTCCTCTTAAGAATAAGGTTCTAATAGTATTGAGATAAAGCTTAAGTTTTGACCTTTGTAAAATATACAGAAATCTTTCCAAATAATCTTCAAGCATTTCATCATCATCTTGTACGATTGTAAAAATTTCATCCTGCATGTCCCGATTTTTGCAATATTCTTGATATTTAGACAAAAATACTCTCTTCATCTGATCCCAAGAGGTTATGGTGTTTCCTCCTAACCCCATAAACCAACGAAGAGCGGAGTCCTTGAGGGTAACAAGAAATAATCTTAACTTCTGAGCCTCAGTTGCATAATCATAACTTCTACACAGAATATCAAACTCAAATGGAAAAGAGTCAGGATCTTCATGAACTTTACCATGAAAATGAGGGAGAGCTGATGGTGGAATATTCTTCATCTGTGACACAGTATCAGGATCCACAATTGGAAACACAAAAGTGGATTGTCCTTCAGTTACCTGGTTGTCACCAGTCCCTTCCAAATGATCTTCTTGGTCCACCATTGTTCCCTTCTTATTTGTACCACTTTCCACAGGCTGATCCACACCTGAGCTGTTATTACCAGAATCTAGGTGGATTGTTCCTGCATGATGGGTTTGAATTGGTTTGGGCCTCCTGCTTGCAGAAGGAGACCCAATATGAGAACAATTCTTTTGGCCCTTAGTGGGGTTCGAACCCTTACCTTTCCTAGGCATTCATTTCAAAAAGAAAAGAAAAAAGAAAGACAAACAATTTCTAAAAAAATGCTGTCAGAAATCAATTAACACCAGTAAAATTCCTTCAAAAAACTTTTCCAAACAATGCTGCAGAAATAAGGAAAAAAATTACCTCTATTGTCTAATCAGAAAATTCTTACCAAATCAAATCGCCTCCCCGGCAGCGGTGCCAAAATGTTGGGTGCAGGGATTACACTTAAGCAGACTCCTCAACACTTAATTGTCAACCCAGGGGATTCGTAAACTTAGAGACGAAGCATAGGCAATGCCAGAGATGGTATGAATCTTTATGATATAAATTCCTACTTTATTTGAAAGAAATATTGCAGAATCAAATCAAGACGAGAAAAAGATAACTTGAGTCATCAAAATAATCTAAGACTGAAACAAGAAAGAATGCATTTGCGAAAAGGAGATAAAAAATAAAAAGGAAATCACTCTAGCTAATTATGCTTAACTACTAAGAGTGTGTTTTTCTTCAGCAGAGGCATTTTAGCAGTCTAGTTAGATGGGCCCTTGAATTTGATTCCTTAGAGATTTCCTTCTTGCATTAATCTGTCTATGTAGAAGGTATAAACTATGTCTTCACTGAAGGTTTTTCTACTTCATGCAAGGGCTCGAACTGTTCAAGGTTCAAAGCACTCAGATCCTGTGACAAGAAGCTAGTTCTTGCACCAAATCAGAGCTTCCTGCACTTAGCTTTTAATTCTTGAAATAATTGTTTAATTGTCGCAAGTGCTACTTTGCTGTAAAACCAGATTGCATATATGAAAAGTAAATGTTTCTGAATTTAACGAAGTGCATAAATAAAGAAACATAAACATCTATCCTGTCATAATCATTCAATGAAAGAAAGTTGCGGAAAGTAAATGAATACTTGCTGTAACACACCGACGTGCGTTGGTGTAGGTGTATGTCTCCTTCTTGGACCAGGCGGGGACAACCAATTAACCAAAATTGCAGAAAAGAAATGTCACACCAACGTGCACTAGTGCAGGGTGATTTCTCTTGCTTGGAACAGACGGAGAAAGCCAATCCGAAATCAAGTGCAGGAAAATAAATTCTATTTGCTTCATGCAACGGATACATTTTCACACAGAAAAGAATTTATGCGCTAAAATTTAAATCACACTTTGACAATAAAACATAAATTACAAGAAGAAGAGAATGGGGTAAACGTGCTGGGTTGGCTGGGCCGTAGCCAACCAACGTGTTTCCCTCTTAAGAAAAAAACACTACTCAACACTTAATTTAATTAATCAACCAAACCATAAAAACACAATTCATGAAACCGAGGCGAAATTCCTTTTTATTAGATCATTGAGGAAAATACATCGTGAATACACGTTCAACCCAGATTCAGGTGATAACAAAATAACCTGCTATCGCCTCTCTATTCTTCTCTATTCTCTAAAACTTTTCCTTTTCTAAGTCCTATTTACAAATTACATTATATAGATCAGTTGGCTGAAGGCCGAAACAGATCATTCAACTGCTTCATAACAAAATGCAGAATTTAGATTGTTCGGTCTTCATAATAAGATGGTTTTGCAAAACTGGTTGTAACAAATATTCAGCTTCCACCCTTCGCGGATCTAATCTTTGGCTACCTTTGGATTACGTGTTGTCGTGGCGAAAATTTCTTGAGTCAAGGCGGTGATTGAGAGGGTTCAGATCCGCCGTGAAGATCTGCTATGCTAGCAACGTTACAGGATCCGATCCTGCACTAGGATCAACAATCACGATAAGCATTCTAACCACCAAACAACATTGGAGATATCGATAAGTTACAAAGAATAATTTAAAAGTAAGAAATCATGTAATAAATATTTAAAAAATGATAAATCGAATTAAAATATGAAGAATAAAGGTAAGTAAAAAATATGTCACCGTGCTTGGACTAGCGCAGGATGAGGGTGCATAAAAAGGGTAAAACAGAGGTAAATGATTATGGTTTAGGAAGGGAAAAAATGGAAAAAAGAGAGCAATTTCAAGGGCTAACAATGGCAAAGATACAATTGAACAAGTTTGAAATGTGGTTTTTGATACTAATTATATTGAGACTTTCGTCAATATATATGGATGATTGCAGATACATATTAAGGGATCGCATTCAATAGTTCTGAGAGCAGTTGTTGTGCATACATTTGTTTAAATGTTTACCAAGCTCATTTTGTAAAAGTGTTATGGCTATGTCATGGTATGAAGTTTGTTGAAATATGCATTGTTTAAAAATTGAAATTAACGCTAGTTTTGAATATATTACATGCTTAAGTTTCTTGGTGTCACCTTCAAGCTATTAGATACAAACAAGAACTAAAGGAGATATGAAAAAATAGTTAAAAGTGGAGTACAAGTGCATGCACTATGCCATATGCACATGGCCTATCAAATCTTTTTCACTGAATAAATCAGTGCATCACAGGTCTAGGAGCAAAACCCTTTTAACATAAATGAACATTTATAAATATTATATTTTTTGTGGTTCCTTATACTATTCTATGGAGCACAAGTTTAAGAGAAAGAAGGCATTGCTTCAAATTGACTATTTATAAAATGTTATAGACAAAGACATTTGATAAAAACAAGTTGCAAGTGCTTCGTCCCAACTCTCTATGGATACTTACAAGAACCAGAGGTGCGTTGTACACAACAGATGTGCAGTGAAGATGAACCCATGCATGTAATTTTTATTTGAATTGTAAATTAAGTCAACTGGATTTGTGAGAAGGATCATTTCCTTCTCACTATATAGATTCGTGAAAATTTTAATGGACAAGTTGTAACTTGTTCTTCCTATCCTCCCAATTAGGAGATAGCTTAGGTTATAATCGTACCAATTTTCGCTCTTTTTTTTAGTTTTTGGTCATTGTCATGAGATCCTGAAAGCTTCTAGATGACTTATGATTGCAATTCTTACTCTGTTATTGGGGTTTTCCAGTCTCTTACAATGGATACTTGTGCTACTATGAAGAGATGTATTACCTTGAAATATGATATAATTTCCAGCCTTGTTGCAGTTGGGATTCCATCCTTGAATCAAAAGAAGTTGAGATAAATTCCCTGTGTCTTTTGGAGGGTCCTTCATATGCCCTTGAAATTAGTGTTTCCTATGGCAGTAGAGGAAAACAGGGAGTGTTTCAGGTTCGTTATGAGGTTTGGTGGGGCACTGGAATTTCAGTAGGCGAGGGCTGAAATTATAGAAATAACTAATTATAGAAATAACTCTTGGGGTGATTAAGGTTGTAGTTATAGAAGCTAGCAACAGACTCAAGTTTTTGATGGATGGATTGGAATTGGATATGTGGCGCTTTAGGCTGTGTTCATCAACTCTGGGAGAGTTCTGAATTGCAATTTACCCAAAATTGTTTACACTTCCAATACCGAGGAAGAGGAATAAAAATTCAAGAGAACCATGGTCGAGAATAGAGAAGGATATTTTAGTGAAAGGAATGAATCCAGGATCAATTCAGGGAAGACTGATGACTACTAAGAAAACCTAAGTGGAGAGGACTTAGAGTGTGCTTGCCATTGTTGGTGTTGTTTCTGATTATAAATTGTCAAATAATCATCTATAGTACATTGTCTTCAAATTGCTTGTAAATTTACCAGAGTGAACTAAAACATATAAACTCAAAAAATTCATGAGTTATTTTCAAGATATTTGTAGTGGGTATATTACAGTGGCATTAGAGCACGTTCTTGGGCAGTTATTGCATTTGAGGGGCATCATTTGAAAATGAATTGATGAGTTCCAAATTCATCAAGGCAAAGAACCCACTCCACCTTGGAACAATGAAGAAAATTTAGGAACTCATAGAGGAACAACATTATTAGAGAATCATGAATGGTTTAAGCCACCCTTATCAATTGGGAAGAGAGAAGATGAGCTCAAATCTGAAGAAATGGATGAATTCTTGGGAGTGCATGCACCAGTTCATGTTGGGAATGTATGTAGTAAGGTTGACAAGACAACGACCTCTAGTACTCCATTAGAACCATCCTATGAGACTGATAACACCAGTAAATTTGATGGACAAGCTAAGAATACATTTTCCCAATCACTTAATAAATATGATTGTGATGATTTGGGTGAGTCAGCACCTAATCATTATAAAGAATTGGATGTTGATCCAATTTATCAAGAGTTAGGCATGAAGGGTGACATAGAGGAGGATGATTTTGAGAAGCGTGATGATGGTCACCATGAGTCTCTTCATTTGGTAGAGAAATTGAAGGTAGGTGAAGATATGATCATTGCATCCTTGAGGCACTTTGATGATAAATATGCGGTGGTGGAAAATTATTATTAGGGAAGTGCAGTGACACATGACAGTTTGGGAGGCACGCCTTCACTCACAGAATTTCAAACTCTCAGGAAGGCATTGCTAGAGATGAAATCCAACTACCTACACCTCCTTCAGACAAAGATCACCTAATTATGCTTACTGAGGTATATCATCATGCACTAGTACTAAGTAGGAAAAGAGGAGGAAGTTTACAGGCTTACTCATGAGCTTGATATTTCTCAAGAATACTTGAAGAGCACTCAGATGACCATCCAAGAATTGAAGTTGTAGGGTGGGAAGCTTGGTATGGAGTTGACTTATGTGAATTATTCATCCTCCATAGCCAACAGTTAGCTAAATGTGATGACCATAACACTAGAGGATGCTAGGGGAAGGCATGATTTGGTAGAGGAGCCTCTTGTGCTAGTAGAGCACGAGTAGCACCCAGCCAGACTTGAACTTGCAGAAAGGTATGACACATATGTATTTCATTATGCACCCATGGGACATGGAGACAAGTATATTTTAGACAGGGATACATCCATATAGGATCTAGGTTCAGTTGACATGAGTGGAGAGTATACTAGAAGCCAAGACTAACATTGGGATCCAAGTGAGGCTTTCTATAATATACTAGAGATACAAGATGACGATGGCATTGGTGGGATAATTGACCCAATGATCTAGTGCACACAATCTTCAAAGGAGTTCTAGTCGATTTGTGAGTAGAATCCATGGGTTTTCCTGGCATGTTGGTTGTGCATGGGGTCGCAAGATGATTAACATACTCTAACATGAGCTTGTCGGAGGAGGTCGCATCAATAGGCCACCAGACATTTAATTATATGGATACAATGCTCTTCCACTGATGTATTGGGCACATGATCCACCAAGGATCGACACAATAGTGATATTCCCCTTAGCATGTGAGTAATTAGGCCGTGTTACCCACCACTTCATGGGTGATATCCCTAGGAAATTTTTTTTCTCCATGATGGACCTTAGATGAGAGCCCCTTGCAGCCCTCAACTAGCTCGTTCTGCCATTTCTTCACCACCTGAGCCAGTGTGGTCCCTCACCCATTTGTATTGATTGTATGTTTGAAGGTGGGCCTCCTGAACCTAAAGGTATGCCTTGTCATTTAGTATTTGAGTATTGGGTTTACTTATCATGGACACTTCTGGTCATGGATTGATGGGGGGATTCAACATAAAGAGTGGGCTTAGTTTATTCTTTTGTCCCCTTGACCTATTTTAGATGTTACACTTGGATTTTAGTCCCATGGGATCTCCTTTACTAACCATTTGGTTCTTTTAAATTTTGTGAAAATGTGAATTTGGGTTACACTTTTTGCCCTTTTTTGAGAAAAAATATCATTTTTAGAAGTTCTTCAACTTTCTGCAAGCCAAAAAAAATTTCAGTTTAGAATTTCATTTTACGATAAAAATAAAACTTGTCAGAAATTTTATTAGCTTTCTATTACTTATTTTTTGGAATTTTTTTATTCACATTTGATATGTCAACTTAACATTTCTTTGAGTGAGTGTTCCTTAACAATCAAAGGATTCATAAACAGTCATGTTGAAATGCGTTAGTGTATTCTTTGAAAACTTTGTATTTTTGAGAAAACAAATGTGTTACAACAATCTAGACAAAGTATACTTCGGTATCGTTATATTTATGAAAGCAACTGATGCATATCATAATTACTAGAATTTTTTGAACTAAATCAATATGAAAAAGTTTCATATTTTTAAGATGTTTCGGCTTGCGTGAAGCTTGTCAACATATTAGTTATAAACTAAAAATCTAAAAACTACCCATTACAGACGACGGACCAATGTAAAGCACCATAATTGTTTCAATTTTTTTACAGTGTATTTTGGAAGATACAAAATTTTGATTTCACTGAATCATAATGACTTTCAAAAATTGTTTGCACCCATTTTATTACAAAATTAGTTAAAAATAGTAAATATCTATGGAATTCCATAAAATTTATATTTCCTGAAAGTAGAGTGAATTATGCAAATGCTTGTCTTGATTCTGAAAGTTAATTCATAAATTTTGATGGAGTTTAATAATTTCAAAGTTGAAGAAATGTGTTCAGAGTTGAGCTGCAACATCGTTGCAGACGTTTTAGTTCGATTGAACTTTTGTAATAGTTCGACATAATTGTTTTTTGCCGCTCTGTCCCATTAGTTTTAATGACAAAAAATTTCGGTTGAACTTTTTATAAAAATTCGGCTGAACTTCTACTCGCAAATTACGTCGGCCAGAAAATTCAATGAAGCCCCGAAAAAAAAAATTTCGCAACTATATAAATAGCCGAAAACGAAATCATTATTTTCACACATTTCTTCATTTGGGTTGAATTTGTAAAGGAATTTTTTTGGGCTTATTTTTCAAAGGACATTTTTTGGAGGTATTTTTTCAAGTGACATTTTTTTAGAGGTTTGTTGGGATTAATTTTCAAAGGACATTTTTTGGAGGTATTTTTTAAAGTGACATTTTTTTAAAAGTTTTTTGGGCTTAATTTTCAAAGGAAATTTTTTGGAGGTATTTTTTAAAGTGACTTTTTTTAGAGTAAGTGTTTTGGGTTGAAATAAATCTTTTATAATGATTTTTTAAAGTGAGTTCTTGTCTAATTTTTTAAGTGAATTTTTTTTGCAGGACTTGGAAGGAAATATTTTGAGATTCATTTCATTTTTAAAAGACATTTTTTTGGTGGAATTTTTAAAGTAAATGTTTTGGGTTGAAGTATGTCTTATGAGAAATTTTTTTAAAATGAGGTTTTTTTTGAAATTAAATATTTTGTGATGCTTTTTTGAATTGAGTTTTTGTCTAAATTTTGATAGTGAGCTTTTTACAGGATTTTGAAGGAATTTTTCTGAGCTTCATACTAAATTATCATGGGAAATCAAAAGAATTGCAAGAGAAAATATGATCGAATAAGAAACCCTGAGGCTCGTAGAGAACATGAGACAAAATATCCCAAACAAGAGAGAGAAGAACACTCAAATATTGAAAGGGAAAATCAACCTCAACTAGAAGTTGAAGCAGGTATGTAAATGCAAATATTATAAATTTGATATTTAAAATTTAACCAACTATGCATTGTGAAACTTAATTTTTATTTGATGAACTAATTTGAAAAATATTTTGCAATGTAAAAAGATAGATATTCCTCAAAACATTGATGATGAGATAGAAAATTTTGAAAGAGAAAGTGAAAGAAATATTGAACCAATGATTGAAGATGTTGAAAATGTTGAAAGAAATTCAAGTGAAGAAATTGAATTACGAGGTATTTTTGTATATGTTGAATGTTTATTATTGAAATTATACATATTTATTAATTTAATTATTTATTAAATATGTAAACTCATTTTGTACATTTAGTTCTAATATGTAGAGATGAAATCAATATCGTTGATGAGATGTTAGAAAATGTTGACACTGATACATATGGAGATAAAAAAATTGACCTTGTTATATGATATCGTGTTAAGCACATTATTGATATGTTCTTCAAAGATGGAAATGTGGCAATTCAAGCCCAAATTTTGTAAATTCTCTTAACATCAAAGAAATTAAAAGAAGCGATGACTTTATTGGGTATTCGAAAATCAACAAAAGATAAACAAATGAAGGAATATGTGATACACAATATAAATAGTGCTCTAAAGTCAATTGGAAGATCTAGAAAGAAAAGTGATTTAGATGCATGTAGAGAAATACAAATGGCAGTGGTTTCATCAAGTACTAAAGAGAATCGCTTGGTAAAATATATAGCACAAGCATTAGGGACCCCATGAAAAACTTTGCACAAACATCAGAAATTTCGATTGAAAATAGATGTAATTGATGAACTCGCTTGTTGGACAGTTATTTGTAGGAGACCATACAAAGATAGAATTGGATAAGACGTTAAAAAAATAATATATAAATATTGGATGAAAAATTCATGTGTTTCACCAAAAGCAAGGGATGTGATGCGATGAAGAATAACACGAAATCAATACAAAGAACATGCAAAACATATCTTGGATACCACTCAGATAGAGTTTTTCAACAATTTCATAGAAGAGAATTGTGAAATTAATGTCTCAATCAGTGATTTTGTGCAACAAAAACCATGGTATGTTAGACCTATCACTGTACGCGACACTTGTTGTTGTTGTTATCATGTGGAATCTCAGTTATGTTATGACACATTCCCTAATTTTGGTAAAAGATTTTGGAAAGATTCACCTGCTCCTTCCATTATCCATGATTTTGTATCTCAAATTCTATGTGGAAGAGAAAGCCATGAATTATTTTACCAAAATAAATGCGTTGGTGGTAAAAAAATGTGATGATTGTGGAAATGTGACTTTATTTCAAAACAAATATTGTACTGATATAAATGATCAATCATTGTCCAACATAAAAGTGAAATGTAAGAGATATGGATATATTCATATATGGATTGGATCAAGTAGTATTACAAGTGCTAAGAGAATTGATTTACAAGAAGAAAATTTTTTTGTGATAGAGTTTTTGAGAAAGTTTGATGCTGAAATTTATAATACACTAAGCATTCCCATAGAGCTCGATGGTAGGAATTGCAATTCAAAAACTCCCGTGAAGTTTTTCCACCAGGGACCATTTTGTCAATAGTTGATTTTGCGGAGAACTACACATTTGTTCCACAAAAATAAATACAAAGTCAATACTATCATTTTGACCAAGTCTCGATGCTTGTCCATATTCTATATAGACATGCTAAACAAAATGTTGATCATATAGAAAGCACCAGTGAAAATCAACATGCTATTAAAGAATATCACTTTTATATTAGTGAAGATCGTACACATGATACATATTTTGTACTACATTTTTTTGAAAAGATTTATGATTCCTTGAAAAATCGTGAAATAATATTTAATGAACATTGGATATGATCATATGGATGTGCAGGTCAATTCAAATATTCATGATCATTCTTTTGGTTGTGTCGTCTTCATATGAAAACTCGCATTAAACATTGTTGGAATTTCTTTGAGACTGGTCATGGAAAAGGAGAACATGATGGTGCAGGGGCGTGTATAAAACAAGCACTTCGAAGATATCAAATGGAACACTCTGCAAACTGACTTGTCTCAGCTGAACAAGTTGTTCAATGGTGCATCGCTGCACTAAGCCATGAGACTAATCAGTCGGAGAGCTCAAGGTATATATATATATATATATATATATATATATATATATATATATATATATATATATATATATATATATATATATATATATAGAACTTTAATATGTACATGATTTAATTTTTATTATATTTCTAATTTTAAACATTATTTATCACAATGATTATCTTTGATGGTATTTTGAATACATATTTATATTCTTGTTTTAATTTTCCATATAAGTTTTTTTGGCATATTGGGGTCCAAGATGTAGACAGATCGATTGGAAATGACGTTGAAACAATAAAAGGGACTCAAAAATTGCATGCAATTAAAATAAAGCAGTACCAAAATGTGTTTTCATTTGATAAAAGAAAATATTCTTTTCTTTGTCATGTTTTCATAAACAACACAAAATCCAATGATGTTTGTGAAAATAAAATGTATGTAAAAGATTGGAAACATACAGAACTAAATACAAAGGGAAAAATGTCCGTTGCAAACTTTGAAGAAATGCAAACAGAGGGGACTATAGTATCATTTGAAGGTGGTCGAGCTTCTAATCTTGTTAGAGAAGGTAACATTTCAATTGCTTTCAAATGATAGAGATATAGAACTAGATAATAAAATCAAGTACACATGCTAATTTTAAAGTTAAATTTTCATGTTAATTATGATATAAATTTATGTAAGTTTGTTTTATTGTGCATGAGATGTTTTTGTTGTAGTTGCACCTACTACCAACGCAGAAAATGTGAAGTATTATTTGATGTGTTGCACTGAACGAAAGATGAAATTATTGCAAACTATGATGATAATGGGTTTATATATCACATAAGGTCTATTATACTGAAAGGTTATTTTTTCCAACAAACTCATCAAAGTTAGGATTTCGTTTACTTTCAAGACTATAAACGTAATGTCATAAGTTATCAATATAGTCACTTAGTGTGTGCAACACACATAATGTTGATAAAAGTTAAATCAAAGAAAAAATTGAAAATTAAGAAATGGAAAATGTCAAAAGCCGATAATGAACGGATCATTGAAGATGGAATTCCATTAGAATTTTTTTGATTGAACTTCCCAACAATTTCTTCTCTTTGGATTCATCTTTTAGAACTTACAGAACTCAACTAGAAATTGTTAGCCTTTTTTTTGTGCATTCTTAAGTTAAATTACATTATTATAATATATATATTTTATGTTATGTACAAGTGTTTGCACATGTACATTTTTTTGCTACATGCACATGAGTAATTTATACACATGTACACATACATGTAGATTAGCTGGTCTTAAAAGATTTCATACATTCTCTGGTACAATTTATGTCATTATTTCATTATTGAAAAATGTATGTGTATCTAGCATAGTTGATATATGGAAAATTTTAAGTTATGATTTTGTTTTAGACGTCTATTAAGCAAATTATAATATTCATTCTTGAATGCAAAATGTGTGATACGTGTTTTGTAATTTCCAGTTTACTATCAACTGACATCCATAGTGGCTTTTCTATGTACATTAATGAAAAATGTTGTGTATTGGATATATTGAATGCAATTTTAAAATTTTATAACTGTTTGACACATTTATGAAAACCTAGAATTTTGTGATTGTTTTTAGATATCGATATGTATTGTATATTAAAACATTATAAAAATTATTTCAAATGGAAAATGTATGAATTAAATTATGTAAATGTGCTTTCATTGCTACATATTCATGATTGTTTTAAATGACACATGATCATGTGCAAAATGTACACTTAAATATCACCTTTAATAGATGTATGTCCTAATTATATAACATTCATACATGTTCAAATGCATAATTTAACATGTACCAAATGTGTTTTGTAATTTACATTTTCAATCTAGATTCATTTTAATTAACAAATGACAAAACAACTTGAGCTTTAAAAACAAAACATTTAATCTAAGATTGAATCTAAGTTAACAATATAAGAGCATGTCATCATGTACATGTGCAAAACGTAACAACTAAATTCAAAAGTACTTCATTAATTGTTACATATATTCATGAACTTAAATATGTAAAACCATAGATACATGATTGTTTTAAATGACACATGATCATGCAAAATATACCTAAATATCACCTTTAATAGACATATACACCTAATTATATATCATTCACACATGTTCAAATGCATAACATGTGCCACATTTGTTTTTTAATTTGCAATTTCAATCTAGATTCATTTTAAATAACAAGTGACAAAACAACTTGAGTTTTAAGAACAAAACATATTCTAAGATCGTTTAAGCTAACATTATATAGCAACATGTGATCATGTATGCACAATTTAACAAATAAATGCAAATGTACTTCAATCATTTTTACATATATTCATGAACTTAAATATGTAAAACCATCTATGATTGTTTTAAATGACACATGATCATCTAAGATCATCTAAGTTAAAGTTCATTATAACAACATGTGATCATGTATGGAAAATGTAACAACTAAATTAAAAATTCATTTATGTTCTTCAATCATTGTTACATATTCGTGAAATTCAATATCTATTTGATCATCTATACTTGTTTTAAATGACTCATGATCATGTGAAAAATGTACCTAAATATCACCTTTAATAGAAATCCTAATTATATAACATTCCCACATGTTGAAATGTGTAATATTTACCACATGTGTTTTGTAATTTGCAATTTCAATCTAGATTCATTTAAACTAACAAGTGACAAAACAATAAGTTTTAAAAATAAAACATTTAATCTAAGATCATCTTTAAGTTAACATTATATAAAAACATGCGATCACATGCCAAATGTAACAATTATCAAAAATTTAAAATCATTCAATAAAAGTAATTGTATTTCAACTATCCAAACTGTAAAATATGTCCAAAATTTATATCATGAACAATAAAAGTAAATATAACAATGTATAGTGTTACAAGTATCAAGTTATATATAAAAGTAAATATGACTGTATAAATACGACTATCTATATAGAAAAGTAAATTTAAGACTATTTATCAAATAAAATGTTGCATGTGCATCATCAATCAAATAAATATGGATGCAGTGTATTTTCTAGCAGCGTCTTGAGCCTCCTTGTGCTATCATCTGAAGAATGGGGAACCTACACAATGTGTAAACATTAAAAATTTAATATTTTAAAATTGAATGAGAATGTAGAACTTCATAAAAAAAAATGAAAAAAAATCATGCAATACCTCATGTTGTTTCCTCTCCATTGTCCCGTGTTAGTCGTCCATCAATACATCCTCCAAGGTACAATATACATGTACAAGTATATATATATTAAAAAATTTCAAATGAAAATTCATAAAATAATGAAATAATATTAAAAAAAAAGTTAGACAACTTCTTGTTCAAATTATACCTCACGTTGGTCCCTCTCCATTGTCCCATGTTGGTCGTCCATCAATGCATCCTCCATGGTAAACTGTACAATATTCATGTACAAGTATATATATATATATATATATATTAAATTTTTTCAAATGAAAATGCATAAACTAATGAAATAATATATATATATATATATATATATATATATATATATATATATATATATATATATATATATATATATATATATATATAAGTTAGAGAACTTCTTGTTCAAATTGTTTGGATATTCCTATCTCCATCATACGCTCCATCGCTAAAGTCCTTGGGAGAATGGAAATCATCTCCATAAATTTAAAATTCAAAAATTTTAAAACTGTAAAATAACTCAAGATCTAGATTTCATTTTTTAATGAAACTTTCACTTCAATTTATAACTTAAACATAAGTGAAAATTTTAATACTTGTGACAGTGGTTTTGACACATCTCCTAACAGGGAAGAAGCGGGTGGCTTCGAATGAAAATAGCCTCCACAAACCTAAAATTCAAAAATTTCAAAAATGTAAAATAACTCAAGATCTATATCTCATTTTTTAATGAAACTTTCACTTCAGTTTATAACTTCAAAACATAAGTGAAAAATTGAATACTTGTGACGGTGGATTTGGCACATCTCCTAACAGGGAAGAAGAGGGTGGATCCATTGCGAAAACATTGGGCGAAATCAGAATCCGTTAACATTTAATTATATACACATATGTGTACACTATTATTTATTTTAAAAACATGTCATCATGATACTGATATAATAATAGATTAATAATTGTACATCAACATCATGAAAACTTAAAAAACACTAATATTTTCCAACATATAATCTTGATTGTGAGAACCTGAAGCTTCGATCGTGATATTATCAAAATTTTCGTTCATCAAGCGTGTTAACTGCAAATGGTGAACATATGATACATTTTTGTTAGATTAACATATACAAAATAAGCATGTATATGTATTTATTAAAAATTATATTAAAATATTCAACCTGACCATTAACACATACCGATCCCATGCCCTCTTCCTCATGAATAATTAAGTTCTTCCAACCATTACAACAATGCTTTGCATATGTTCTAAGCTCTTCAATACTCATGTTGTCTATCTCATCATCTGTATGATACACAAAATTAGCACATGCATTCTCTCATGCTCTTTGTCGATTAAAAAAACATCAATTCCACCAAGTCCAGTCTGAACATTGTCTATGATGGCATCTCTTGCTTCTCGACTAATTTGAGAAGTGGCATCTATCTTTGACTACAAAGTTTCCACATGAAGAGGTCAACTTACCAATGGTGGCTCGAGGCGAGGCAACTCAGCATCACGCTTAGTGCCCCTATGGTCACATAATCGACCTTTCCCAGGACCAAGAAATTCAAAGGGAAGGTCATTATAATTGGGTTTCATTCTCAAAAGGAATTTTGCATAAAATAATTTTGAAAAATAAAAAAGAAACTTGTCGTTCAATGGTAGTCTTCCATAGGTAGAAAGGTGCCTATCATACAAATGGAAAGCTATACCAAGGTGCTTGAAATATTGCACCTTTAGCATATTTATTTTCGGCCCTTCTTTGAAATTAAACATAAAATTTTTCATTTCTTTTGTAACTCTGTGTTTAACATCGTTCCATGTATTGGAACCCATCACTGTTTCCTTTCTTTTTCTCATCACTTCTACAAAAGTATCAGTGGTTGGCCCAATATTTTTGTAAACATATACAAGTGTGCTTAAAGAGTGCGTAACTATTTCTAAGCTTTCTCGACTCTCAACGGGGAGTTTCAAAGACTGAAGATATTTCTTCAATTTTGAATAAAGATGTTCACACCTTTGTAATGTGTAGTATTGGATTTTTTTTCCCAAGGTACATCAGAAATGTCAGAATGATAAGTTGTGGTTGGTGTACAACTTTATTCTTGAATAACGTGGTCTAGCCTACGTCTTCTTCGAGCAACATTTTTGTCCTCTGCATCAATATATAAAATTACATGTATAAATAAAAAAACGTGTGAAAAAATTTGTACAAATTTGTTTTTTAACCATAAAAATTATATAAAAAATTTAACAAATTAATAATTGAATGAAAATAATATTCAAATTGATAGCCACCTCGAGATGGTTGGGTAACATCATGCCCACCCTAAGATGGTTGAGAACTAGCATGACCACCAATTGATTGGATACAACGCATTGGTTGATAACCAACATGACCAACCATTGATTGACCACTAGGGGAATGCATACCACCACCCTGACATGATTAGCCAACACCTATTGATTGGCCACCAAGGGAATGTGTACCACCACCACCCTCACGTGACGAGAAGGAAGCTTCATAAAAAAAATATGAATTTTTAATCAATTCAAAAATACATACATACATACATATAAATACATATATACGATTTATTATATTGTGTGAAACATACCATGATTGCGTGAACCATGGCTAGGATCCATTGATGGAGTAGATACTCTTTTTCTCCGAACTCGTAAAAAATAGAAAATGAAATTTATTAAAAAACAATTTAACTCATAAATTGATAAAAAATCAATTCTATATGTATATATGTATGTACATGGGGATAAAATTATATATGTTCAATAAAAAAATAAATTCCACATGTATACATGTATGTATGGGGATAAGATTATATATTCAAATTCAATTTAAAAACATGCACATTTAATATAAATATCATGAACATCTCTTGATCCATGATCCCCCTCTCTCGTAGAGGCATGGGATTCTATTGATGTTCGCCTATCATCTTCCATGATATATATATGGATATCTATAGTGGACTTTTACAATAATTTTTAAAATTATAATTTAAAATAAATTAAAAATAATTACCAAAATTGATGTAATTTAGTACATAAATGTTGAGCACAAACACAAATTATGTAAAACACAAAAATTTCAAAGCACAAATTGATGTGTAAAACTCACTTTAAACAAAAAATTGTTGCAGTCCTGCACATTTTAATGTTATAAAACGTGAATTTCACCAAGTTGTGCTTACATGATGGGAGTACACTTGGTATATAATTGAAAAAAACACATGGTCATTAAAAATGACTCATTTATAAGTAAAAAACACACACATATCCAAGATATGTTACAATGTCCATCAATAAATTTTGAAGGAGAACGTCTCAACACTAATTCATATTTGAGAGATGAATCTTGAATTGGCATTTCCCCACACAATAGATCACCTGCCATCTTATTAACATTTGCACAATGTCTTATACTAAAAAATTTAAATTGTCTAACAATATTGTTTGCTTTTCCATGCAGCTTTTTTAGCCTCTCCTTCTTAATTTGGTACAAACTTTTCATTTGGCTGCACACAAGTTCAAAATTGGTGAAAACTACAATTCCATTTGATCCATACTCCCTAGCTATTCCCAAGCCTTTTATCAATGCAATATAATATGCTTCATTATTTGCTGTTCTTCCCGATATATTCATTTTCCTTTGGAGGACCTTGTTAGTCGCAATATTGAAAATCACGTATGTAATCACTGATTTCCCTGGATTGAGATAGCAAGAAACATCTATGCATAATGTCCATTTTCAACCATGTTTAGTGGGCTTTTTGATCCCTGAAAAAAAAATTCAATAAAAGATGTTAAATGAACATTTATTGCAAATGCCTTAAACTTTATGGGTTAAATGACATGTACATGGTTTGCCTTAAAGTTTATGGGAGAAATGACATGTACATGGTTTGACTTAAATTTTATGGGAGATTTGACATGTACATGATTTTCCTTAAAGTTTATGGGAGAAATAACATGTACATGGTTCCCAAAAACACTAGTAAATGCCTTAAAATTTATGGGAGAAATGACATGTACATGGTTTCCAAAAACACTAGAATTTTTCTTAAAAATATATTAAATGAAAATTTACTGCAAATGCCTTAAATTTTATGGGAGAAATGACATGTACATGGTTCCCAAAAACATTAGCAAATTCCTTAAATTTTATGAGAGAAATGACATGTACATGGTTTCCAAAAACACTAGAATTTTCCTTAAAGTTTATGAGATAAATGACATGTACATGGTTAACGTTTATGGGAGAAATTACATGTACATGGTTTAGTGAATTCCTCAAAGTTTGTGGGAGAAATGACACATGTACATGGTTAAGTTTATGGGAGAAATGACATGTACATGGGACCATGTACATGGTTTCAAAAAACACATCGAATGCCTTAAATTTTATGGGAGAAATGACACATGTACATGGTTAAGTTTATGGGAGTAATGACATGTACATGGTTTCCAAAAAAACTAGCAAATGCCTTAAAATTTATGGGATAAATTACATGTACATGGTTAAGTTTATGAGAGAAATGACACGTCCTTGCATTTAGCTATAATTTTGATAAAGGTGATAGACATGTGATTTTGAAAGAATCATTGAATTTAACTATAAGTTTTATAAAGGTGATAGTCATGTGATTTTGAAAGAATATTTGTTGTTAAATGAGTAACAACACATCCTAGCCATTATGGTTGGTTGGTTAGGTGATAGTGGACCCCTATGAGGTGATAAACACATTTAGCTAAAAGTTCTATAAAGGTGATATACATGTGATTTTGAAAGCATGCTTTCTATTAAAAAGGTCATGGGCTAAATGAGTAACAAGATATCCTAGTCATTATGGTTGGTTAGGTGATAGTGGACCCCTATGAGGTGATAGACACATTTAGCTAAAAGTTTTATAAAGGTGATAGACATGTGATTTTGAAATCATCCTTGCTGTTAAAAAGGATAGGGGTTAAATGAGTAACAACACATCCTAGCCATTATGCATTGTTAGCTGATAGTGGACAACACATCTAGGTGATGTTGTTAAAAAGGATAGGGGTTAAATGAGTAACAACACATCCTAGCCATTATGCATTGTTAGCTGATAGTGGACAACACATCTAGGTGATGTTGTTAAAAAGGATAGGGGTTAAATGAGTAACAACACATCCTAGCCATTATGGTTGGTTAGGTGATAATGGACCCCTATGAGGTGATAGACACATTTAGCTAGAAAAGTTTTATAAAGGTGATAGACATGTGATTTTGAAAGCATCCTTGCTGTTAAAAAGGACATGGGCTAAATGTGTAACAACACATCCTAGCCATTATGCTTGGTTAGGTGATAGTGGACAACACATACCTAGGTGATGCTGTTAAAAAGGATAGGGACTAAATGAGTAACAACACATCCTAGCGATTATGGTTGGTTAGGTGATAGTGGACCCCTATGAGGTGATAGACACATTTAGATAGAAAATTTTTATAAAGGTGATAGACATGTGATTTTGAAAGCATCCTTGCTATTAAAGAGAACATGGGCTAAATGAGTAACAACACATCCTAGCCATTATGCTTGGTTAGGTGATAGTGGAAAACACATAAATAGGTGATGTTGTTAAAAAGGCCAGGGGCTAAATGAGGAACAAAAAATCCTAGTGGTTATGGTTGGTTAGGTGATAGTGGACCCATATGAGGTGATAGACACATTTATCTAGAATTTTTTTATAAGGGTGATAGACATGTGATTTTTAAAGCATCCTTGTTGTTAAAAATGACAGGGGCTAAATGAGTAACAACACATCCTAGCCATTATGCTTGGTTAGGTGATAGTGGACAACACATAGGTGATGCTTTTAAAAAGGACAGGGACTAAATGAGTAACAACACATCCTAGCCATTATGGTTGGTTAAGTGATACTGGACAACACATAGGTTATAGGTGATAGTAACAACACATCCTAGCATAGAGTTACTATAATTCAGAAAACATATGCTAGAATGTAGATATTAAATAAAATTTACCAAAGATAAATTCAGTTTTCACATTCTCCTTTAATCAATTTTTTTTCATACTCTAACAAATTAACATGCAAACATAGAACTTTACTATAATTCAGAAAACAGATGCTAGAATGTTGATATTAAATAAAGTTTAACAAATTAATATACCAGCATAGAGTTACTATAATTCAGAAAACAGATGCTAGAATGTTGATATTAAATAAAGTTTAAAAAATTAATATACCAGCATAGAATTACTATAATTCAGAAAACAAATGTGAGAATGTTGATATTAAATAAATTTTACTTGGATATTTCAAATTCTCCTTTAATCAAATTTTTTTCATACTCTAAAAAATTAATATACTAACATGGAGTTACTATAATTCATAAAACAGATGCTAGAATGTTGATATTAAATAAATTTTAGTTAGATAAGTCAAATTTTAAATAAATTTTACTTAGATATTAAGGAAGAAAGAAGCAATATTTTCTTCTCGAATTGCGTAGAAGTGGGTACATTGGGATATTATTTTTTAGTAGGCTTCTAATGTTGTTGGTTTTATACTGGTAGCCTTTAGTTTTAATTTGAGGAAAGGCTGAAATATTAATTTGAGGACAGGCCCTAAGCTTCAAATAATTAATATATATAGAGACATCTAATTACTATAATTGGGAAAACAGATGTCAAAATGTTGGATATTGAATATTGAGAGAGAAAGAAACAATATATTTTCATGGAATGATCTAATGGTTGACACAGTGTGATATTATCCTCTAATGGTTGATACAGTGCGATGTTATCCTCTAATGGTTGATACAGTGCGATTTTATCCTCTAATGGTTGATAGAGTGCAATGTTATCCTCTACCAAACTTCAAATGTTCTTGGTAGGATACCAAACTTCAAATGCTCTTGGTATTATACTAGCCCTCTCTAGATTCAATTTGAAAAATTCATAATGATGCCAGGGCTCACAAATGCCCCTTTGGATTAAATGGGCTAATGTTGGACATAATCCTTTACTATTTTTTCCGAGGCTATAAATAAAATTGTAAATAATTAAGAAAATACAAAGATGAAATGGCTCTTTGATAATGAAATTAAGAGTCACTTAATTGTATAAATATGATTGGCCATTAATAGAAATAACATCTAATGGAGTTATGCATTCTGGCCTGACAAAATCAAATTACACTAGAAGATAAAATATTTTTTCTCAAAGAAGCTAGAAATATAGTATATAGAGACTTGGTGCAAGAAAGAATAAATCTAAATAAATTGAATATACAATTTAACAAACTAGAAAATCAATTGAAAATTGAAATAACTACATATAGTACTCATAAAATATTAGTTAGTGATTTAAAGTATAAATTATTTTTTAAATGTCTCAAGATTCAAAGGATAAAACTATAATTTCATCTCTGCTAAAAGAAAAGGATAAAGAAATCAAAATTCTTAGATAAAAAATCAAGTTTCCCATCGCAGAAAAATGTTAAATTGGACAATTCATTCAATAATTCAATGAAGAGATTGAATTTTCTTTGTTAGAAAGCTTAGCCTCTAAAGCATTAATTATTGATTTATAAATAATTAAAGAAGTATTAGATGTAGAGAATATTCAGAAGTTTAGAGAATAATTAGTAATAATTCAAAAATAATTTAATTTTTTTGAAATAAATGTCAAATGGAAGACCTCATAGATGGTAAAGATAGATGCACAAACTAAAAAAAGAAATGCACTACTAAAAAATTCCCATTCAAGCTTGGATTTGAAAGATAAAATCATAGCAAAAGATAATCATAAATTAAGCTCGAAGAAATTAAGAAGAAACTTGATCAGAAAACCTTTGCAAAGAAATATTTGGTTGGAGTTGAACACTACATTATGAATGAATTATGGTGGCTGCATGAAAAATCAAATGCCATTTCAATGTGTGTCAGGACCAATATGCACCAAATATAGCAGAAACCATTTAAAGAAAACTCCAAAAACAATGCATGTATGAGCTTATATTGTTCAATAGTAGGGAAGTGTCTCTTTTGCCACAATAATATGTTCTCAGGGTAATTGTAGCAAGATGTTATAAAGTTGCAGAAATGCAAGGGGCATATTAATGTATTCTATTTGGTATGCCATTGAACAGTCATTTTAGCCCATGAAGGGTTCCAACCATGCATGCTTTCCAGTTAATTAACAAGGCTGCACAAGATACATCATTTAAATTAATTTTCTGTTATGTGCATTCTTATGTTTTTATTTGTACAATGGTTCTAGACCTATACTTTTCCATTGATGGTGCTCCCTACAGAATGAAAATGATCCCAACAAATAGATTCTGTTTATTTAAAAATAGTTGATTTTCCATTAGCATTTTAAACTATTTTTTTCATCTTTGAGGCAGAATTTTATATTATTAGCAAAATTAATTACATGCAGTAGAGAGCCTAAAGAGTGATTCTAGATGTTGACATAATATTTTCAATTGCAAGGTGGGGCATTTTTCATTTTGTTCATGGCTGCATCTAGAAACTGAAAAGACCACGAGATCTTTGATACCACTCAACAAACATCAACACTGAGGGGTAACATTAATTTATTGTAGCTTATCTTTCTCACAATTACATTTCTCACAGTTCACAGAGAGGGAGAATTTAGTAGGAAAGAAAAACCCTTTCTGAGATGCGATTGTTCTTGGTGGGTTGTATATTGTGAAGTCTATAATCTTGGGACCGGACGAGGTACATCTATCCTTGAAATGGTGGCTTCATTTGAAAATGCTTCAGGGAAGGTGAGTAGAAGGCAATAATAAAGTGTTAGTCATAAGTAATTTTTGTTGATATCAAAAGATGACTAAATTATGATCCTAGATTTCTAGAAACAGCATTTAAGAAATATTGTGAGTTCTAGAAATATCACTGCCTTCATTATTCGAAGATAACTATTTCCACTATATTTTCCTCTCTCTGCCTCCTAAAAAATCCACCCTCACTACTGCAAAAGGGATTTTTCTCATTTAGCTTGTTTGCCTCATTTTATCACCTCACTTTCACTCTCATTCATAGCCCTCTTCCTCTGAAAAACCCACTTTTTCCCTTCGTCAAACCCTCATCAGAAGCCCTCATTTATCATTTTTCCCCTCTGACATAATAAATAATGTAAAGGCTTCCTTTTACATTGTTTTAAACCAAGTCCTAAACTATCAGGCCTTTTCATTTTATTAAAAACCCTGTTTTTATGTCTAAAAACAACCTTTTTGCTATAATAGGCCTTAAGCCCTTCTTCTCTTAAGCCCCAGCCCCTTTGTTCGCATAGAACCTTGGCTTCCTCTTATTCATTAGCCCCTTCCTCGTTTTAATAAAACTTGCCCCTTCTGTTTTATTAAAACCCCGAAACCTTATTATAAATACCCCTTAACCTTCGAAATATTAAAAGGCGGGCTCGCTTTCCCTCACCCCGCCTTTGATTTCACCGAGCCATCTCCACTGTTGATAAGGATCTGTTCCCTCGATCCAACGACTGTCGCATCCTCAACCTTGCCCCGTATTATTATGACCCTGCGCTACCCGAAAAAGATCTCCACGTCACCTCGCCTCGGGTCCCACCTTCCACCACCCCCTGACTCCATTCACATTATGCCATGTGTCCCTGGGCTCCACCCCCAAAATATGCTCGCCTCTTCTCAAATCATTCTGCACCATCGATCTCATTACCCGAGATCTGACGGCCCAGAACGCATATCGTGTAAAAAGTCGCGATGGGTTTAAAAGGCTTTAACCTACGTGAAATAAGCAGTTTCTGCCGACCACGTGTCGCTCCCTAAACCATATCGCGTCCATTTGGTTTAAAACCATTTACCACCCATTTCGCATGTGATAAACCACTTGTGGTTTCTCGAAACCACTTTTCCTCTCCGCGCCAATTTTCAAATTTCCGTCGATTCCACCTTTGGAACCTTACCTCCTACACCCTCTCCTCCTCTACAAAACTCCTTCTGACCACCCAGAACCCCTGAAAATGCAGTCAAGCCCACTCCCGCATGATTTTAAAGACTAATGGTTTGTGTTTGTGCAGGTTTTAATGGCGGAAAAGGTCCAAAGTGCCCTCCCATAGTCCATAAATGATGGTTGAAACCCTAGGTGACGATCCAAGGGTCTTAAATCCAAAATTGGGGAGATCAGAGGCCCGCTCAGAGTTAATCAATGATGAAGCATGCTCATCGATGGATCAAAAACCATCCAGTTACAAAGAGCGGCCTCCCTTGCACACAAAAGACAGAAGGGTTAAAGGGCTAATCCTAATTAATGGACAAAACAAAAGGATTCTCCAATTAAAATAGAAGATTAAAGAAAGACAAATTGATAAAGGTCAAAGGAAAGAAAGAAGATAGTAGAAATATGAAAAGATAAAAGCAAAGGATCAAAAGAAATAAATCAGAAGATTAAAAGAAAAGAACAGAGATCAGATAGTTTGAAGAAAATGTGATGCAAAGCAGACAATAAAGCATAAAGACAGAGTTTTAGGTTTAAGATAGAGATTAAAGACAGAACAAAGGACAGATTAACCAAAGACAAATTTGAATGACTCATCTCATAATAGTTATTCCTCTCAAAGATATTTTTTTGCCACCTAAGTGCTTTGTTTCCTTCAAGAAAGCATTAGGCAGTTATTGAGCCGAGTCAGAGATATTTTATCTGTCAAAAATTTATTGTAAAAGTTATGAATAAGCCTTAAAGTCAACACATTCACCTATTTTTCCTTAGAAGTTAAGATAGAAGTTATTAAAACAGAGAAGTAGCTGCAGATATTCCTGCCTTAAGCCTTGCATGGCCTTCAAGGTTAGGAATGCACTTACTCTATAATAAATGATACTCAAACCCTATCTTAGGCTTCACCTCCTCATTTTCAGCATAAATACTGCCTCTAAACTCATTATCTTGTTGGCATTTGATGACTCATTGAAGTAATACATAGTCTCTTGGAAGTTGAAAAGAAATTGAAGTCTTGGAACTTGTGGATGTCTTGATTTGTCTGTTGACGGAGGAGGCTAGATCACTGGATCCCTGAGCTTGGTTGTTGGTGAAGTGCTTCTATTTTTTTATTGTTATTTCTTGTCTTCATTATGTTTCCATCTTTCTGTGTTGCAGTAGAATAAAAGTTTTAGGCTAAGAAATGTCTTTTGAAAGCACCTCAGTTTTGTTTATTCTTCAGTGCCTTAATGTTTTATTCTGCTAGGAAATTTTAGAGAATTTTTAATTGCTCTCTAGATCCCCTAAGCTTGTTTATTTCATAAATAGTTGAATAAAGTTGGTTTTAAGCATGATTTATGGTTTTCCCTGCTTACTTGCTGCCACTTAAACACTATTTTTGAAGTCTCTCTCTAAAGTACCATTCTTTAAAGTCTGCCAAAGAGATTTTGTTTTGATCATACCCTTTTTACTTTCTTAAATACTTGTTTTAGAGATCTTCATAACTATAATCAAGGATGTTTAGGAGTTACCTCTTCTCTGATTACAGTTACATGTGTGTCTTAAGTGTTTTCTATCCTTAAAGGTAAAATCACTATAAGTTAAATGAGTTTCTCGCCTTCTATATTTCGTTGTAAAAGTTTGTCTTGAATCATTACTTGCTGAAGTGTGGATTGTAGAATTTATGATTTTCCTTGTCTATTTATTGCCTCTTTATTTTTTTGTGATATTTAAGTCCTTTTTTTGAGAAGTACATATGATAAAGGATTATTGAGTGACCTTCACCCTACTTTTCATTCTTATTATTGATGTCCATCTCATAAACCCCCTTAAAACTTGAAGATCCACTGACCAAGTTAGATTTTCCCTATGATACTCCGCGATCCATTGATGAACTTATCATGACTTCCATTTGACTGCATTTCCCAATGACTTAGATATTTCCTCATTCTACCTATGCTTCTTGATCATTATACCCAACCAAAACAAACAACAAAACCTCACACTTAATAACTAGCCTAGAATCAACCCTACAAAGCAAACAAGTTCATATCCTTTGAAAAAAAATAGAGAGATCCCTCTCTGAGTCCAGGAAGGCTAGATCCTAGGGCTCTAAAGACTAGTTCCATGTTTCCTTGTCATTTGGTATACCAATCTACCAAATCATTGGACACCAACATTCTGAAGATCACGGTGGGACCTTCTGAGTATGTTCATACTTAAATATCTTTAAAATATTTAGAAACCCTTAACCAATACTATCTGGTGATTTATAGCCACCTCATCCCCAGAACCAACATTCTGGTGATCACGGTGGGACCTTCTGAGTCAGTGACAAACTAAGTACACCTTAGGACTCCAGAAACCATTATCAACCATAGAAAACTCAGCTGATGGCCATAGAGTAGAATTTGTTTGTTTCACCATCTTAGCTAAATGATGATTTAGGTGTAGAAAAATCTTACAAACCTTAGAAATATAGAAAAGAAACTCAGAAAACCCCAAAAACATCTCTAGATTGGTTTTTTGTCTATTATTGGTGGTGGACCATACACATTTACCTTCAAAACAGCTAAAAATTTCCACCTAGTGACTCCACTAGCCACAGTAGGCCTATTAATCCACTAGTACTTTCAGATTTCCTGAGGATTGTATCAAATCATTCCCAAGAAGTTTAGAAGACTAGTCCCACATTTTAGAACTATACTAAACACTAAGAGAGTTAAAATTTCTGAAAACAGTCCTAAAACTTTCAGCCTCTTCAAATTTTGAGTTTGAAATCTAGCTTCATATAGTATCAATACTAGATCTCATCCAAAACCTAATCCTCCTACTATAGTTGATGATCCAGAAAATATTTTGTGGCAAACTTCTAGAACTAGAAATTTAACTATTGTCAGGACTATCCAAAAAACAAGATCTGTCCTTGAAAAATTTACAGTCTTGAAAGATCCTCACTTTGACTTGTACCATTCAAGGAAATTATTTAGAACCAAGTCACACAATGATATTGACCAATCTGACCTTCAGCTGATAGATTTGCAGCAAAATTTTAGCAAAGAAGCATCTCCTTCCACTCCTCCTGATTTTCAGCTTCTCCACCGCTTCAGCTTTTTCCATAGAAAATCTGCTCAAAATTAGTTTGCTAGTCCAAGTAATTTCACCACTCCCATCCACACATCCACTAGTGTTCAAAACACTCCATTTCATCCCACTTTCCCTTTCACAAATCCACCTCTTGTAAATCCCCCATCTACTCCCACCATGGCAGCATGGTATGCCCCATTAGTGTTACCACAACCTTTGGTTCCTTTGCCAAATGATTATCCATCTAGAATTCCCCATTTCACTGGAACTGAATCTACTACCGCCCAAAAGCATGTAGATAAAATGAATGATGTTTTTGATTACATGGAAATAGAAGAAGAGACCATTAAGATGAGAATATTTGCCCAAAGTTTAGGAGGAGAAGCCAAAAAATGATTTAAAAATTTAACTCCTAATAGAATAAATGATCTCCCTTCTTTATACCAAACATTCATAAACAAATGGGAAATTAAAAATAACCCTCTCCAAATCCTTTCAAAATATAGCAACCTTAAAATAAATGCTGGGGAAAGTGTCCAAGATTATTGCACTAGATGCAATAGTGTTTACAATGCACTTCCCCCAAACATGAAACCTCCACTAGGCTTAGCCTTAGTTAAATTTCCTAAAGGCTTTGACCTAGACATGGCTTACCAGTTAAGAGAAAGAGACCCCTTGACTTTAGAAGATATGCAGAGGGGAGATATAAGTGTAGAAGCAAATTTGATTGAGAAAAGAGCTAGGTTGAAATCAGAAAAAAGAGTTACATATAAAGATGAAACATTGGCATCAAACTCATCATCTGATGCCAAAATTGATAACTTAGTGAGGGTAATGGAAAGAATGCTGGAAAAAATAAACTTAAATGATAAAGTGCCTCCTAGAGAGAACCAAATCAATCCCCAAAATAGAAATAGAAATCCCAATTTCAGAAGAGACCCTATTCAAAATAGACAAAGAGATAATGACCAACAAATTAGGGCTCCTTTTCAAGAAAACTATGTAGATCAAGAAGAAGAAAGGGAGACTGAAAGGTTGGAAGAAAATCATGTAAACTTAATAGGATCTGACAATGAGGGTGATGATTTCCTCACTGAAGAAGAACAAGGATTCTTTTCCTCAGAAAAAATTGAAAACAATCATGAGGATTATGAAGATTACCAATTGGGGTTTGAAAATGCCATAATGGAGGTCCACAGACAATATGATCTTAGGATAAAAAAGAACCAAGAGACCTCCAAGGATAAAAACACAGAAAATACTATTAGGAATACCTCAGAAAATATTCCTAAAAAGACAGGAAACAGTTCTAACACTGTGGCTAAGAAAACTGAGTTAAATAAAGACAAAACAAGCCAACGATGTGTTGACCCAAGCTGCCCTAGTACTTCTACTAGTGGCCCTGAGAAATATGTTCAAAATAACAGTCCTAATAAAACTCAGCAAATCAAAATTTCTGAAAAGACTATGTTTGACAAATCAGAAGTAAATATGTCAAAACATTAGTCCCTTTCAGCCTTGAGGGAGAAATTTCCAAGATCAAAATTAGCATACCCTTAGCTGAACTAGTAACTCAGGATGTATATAAAAATCAAGTTTTGAAAGCTTTGAATATAGGAAATGACACTGATACTTTAAACTTGGCAGATGATAAACTAGAATTGTTGTTTGGTCCTGAAGTAGAAGGAAAATACCAAGAAGGAGCCATCCCTTCATTCTATGTTAGCTTAAATATACATGATAAAATCTTACACAATGCCATGCTAGACTCTGGTGCCTCTCACAATCTCATGCCAAAAGTAGTAATGGAGAGATTAGGCCTAGAAATTACCAAACCTTACAAAGACCTGTATTCCTTTGATTCAAGCAGAGTCAAATGTTTAGGTCTAATCAAGGATTTATGTGTCAATCTGGCACAAATTCCTGTTAAGGGTCTAGTTATGGACATAGTTGTTGCTGACATTCACCCAAAGTATGGCATGCTTTTATCCAGATCATGGGGAGCCAAACATCAGGGGAACCTTCAAATGGACATTTCTTATGCTACCATTCCAGTCTTTAACCATACAAGAAGGCTATACCGGTAATCTCATATGAAATATATGGTAAGCAACATAGATAGGCCAAACAACACTCCTGTTTATTCCATTCATTCAGATCTTGATTCATTTATCTTGTTTAATGAAGAGGGAATCAACACAAAAGAAAATGAAAACAAAAAGGAGTTAATCCCACTTGAATAGCCAAATCTACCCTTAAATGAAAAACATAACAACTCAAACTTTAGCAGCCCTAACAACAAGATGATAGCGAGCAAGAGATAAAAACACTTTGGAAAATGAGCTTTGATGGCTCTTGTAGGAAAAAACAAGTTTTGGAGATGGTGTATGGATACATAATACAAACAAAGGACATTCCTACAAACTTGTTTTCCCATGCACAAATAACAATGCAAAATATGAAGCTCTCCTCCTTGGCCTACATTTGCTCAAATATCTAGGAGCCAAGAAAATATCAGTTCAAGGAGATCCAAAGCTGATTATTAGGTAAATAAAAGGGGAGTATTCAGCCAAAAACTGAAGATTAAGAGAATATAGGAATGTTTCCCTAGATCTCTTGAAATTTTTTGAAAAATATGAACTCACTTTCATCCCTAGAGCTCAAAATAACCTTGCAAATGAGCTTGCCTTTGCTGCCAACAATTGTCAAATACCACAGGTAAATGAATTTTTCACTATTAAAGTAAAAAATAGGCCTACAGTCCCTGAAAATGAAAACTATTGGCAAGTGTTTGAGGGAGATAAACACATTGATGATTTTCTGCAATCTAAAAATGATTTTTCTGTACCAACTCCCAATTCAAGCCATGAAGAAGAATGTTTTGATGAAAAACAAACTCCTAAAACAGAGTTGTCCTCTACTGTTGATATAAACCAATTTGAACATCTTTGTAAGGAAGAATTATTTAACAAACCAGATCAAAAGGACCTTGAGGTTTTACAATGCAAAGATGATACAATACTAAGGGGCCTTGCAACATTAGAAGAGCTTTTTGACTTCAGTGATGTAGCTAAAAAACCAAAGATGGAGCTTACAGAAACTAATGTAGAGGAACATAACATAGGCAGCATGAATAAACCCAAAATGATCAAGTTATCTAGCACTCTTCCTACTCATATAAAATAGGAATATATTGCACTTTTTAAAGAGTTTGGAGATGTGTTTGCATGGGGATACAAATGTCTGAAATCATATGATGCTAGCATTATTCAACACAAAATTCCTCTTAAGGAAAATAAAAAACCTTTCAAACAAAAACTAAGAAGGATAAACCTTGTTTTATTACCTTTAGTTGAGAAAGAGATCCAAAATATGTATGATGTTGGGATTATAGTTCCCCTTAGATATTCACAATGGGTTTCCAACCTTGTATTTGTTAGGAAGAAGACTGGGGAAACCAAGCTTTGCATTGACTTTAGAAATATGAACAAAGCTTCCCTGAAAGATAATTACCCCTTACCTAAAATGGATCACATACTCCAAAAGGTGGTTGGATCTAAGAGAATATCACTCTTGGATGGTTTTTCAGGCTACAACCAAGTGCTAATACTCCCAAGTGATCAACACAAAACTGCTTTCACCACACCTTGGGGTACATTCATGTATGTTAAAATGCCATTTGGTTTGATGAATGCAGGGGCCACCTTCCAAAGGGCCATGTACATAGCTTTTTTAGAAGAAATAGGCTATTTCATAATCATTTACCTCGATGACATCACTATTTTCTCCAAAACTGACAAAGAACACTTAGTCCATTTAAGAAAATTTTTTGAGAAATGTAGGAAATATGGCTTATCTTTGAATCCCAAGAAAACACTCTTTGGACTCTAGGAAGGAAAGCTCCTAGGCCACATAATCTCTGAAGAAGGAATCAAAGTAGATCCCAAAAGGATTGAAGGCATATTGAAAATCAACCATCCTAGAAACCTCAAAGAATTGCAATCTTTCATTGGGAAGATCAACTTTTTGAGAAGGTTCATCCCTAACATTGCTGAACTTTTGAAGAATATCACAAACATGCTAAAAAAGGAAACAAGAGTTAAATGGACCCTAAAATCCAAACAGCCATTTGAGCTGGTAAAATAAGCTCTCACTCAAACACTAGTTCTTATCAGTCCTGATTTCACCATGGATTTCTACATTTTTTAATTTGCATCTGAACACACCATTGTTGCAGTACTGTTGCAAAAGAATAACATGGGCCAAGAACAACCCATATCCTTCTTCAGTAGAGCCTTAAGAGATGCTCACTCAAATATAATATCATGGAGAAACAAGCCTTAGCCTTGATAAAAGCACTGAAATATTTTTGAGTCTACATTTTACACTCACATATCATTGCTTTTGTCCTACATACAGTTGTCAAGGACATTCTAAATCAAGACCCTGATGGTGAAAGGGGAAAATGGATTGTTGTTATCTTAGAATATGTTTTAGAAATCAGGCCTACCAAGCTGATTAAGGGACAAGGATTAGAAAAACTCATGGTAGAATGAAATTTCCAAGCATTAGATATGAATATGGTTGATGTTTTAGAAGAACAAGAAGAATTCATAGCTCCATACATTGAAGAAAATTTTCTGAATTCATCTTGGTATGCTGATATCATTTATGTGCTTCTCTATCTTAATAATCCTCCTTCTTTATCAAAGAATAAAGCTAGATTCATGAAACAGAAAGCTTTAAATTACTGCATTTTAGATGGAGTGTTATATTGGAAAAATGTTGTTGGCATACTTCTTAAATGTTTTCTTAAGAATGATGCAGGAAAAATCATGCATGAGCTGCATGAGGGAGAATGTGGAGGCCAGGTTTACTGGAAGACCACAACAAACAAGATTCTTAGAGCTAGCTACTACTAGCCCACCCTTTTCCCTGATACTAAAAAACTAGTCATGACTTGCCATAAGTGTCAAATTTTTGATGGCAAGAGAAAACTCCTACCTTTACCTTTGCATCCCATTAGTATTGAGGCTCCATTTCAACAATGGGGTTTAAATTTTATTGGGGAAATTCACCCATCCTCATTTGCCCAACACAAGCAGATCCTTACTGCCACAGATTATTTTACCAAGTGGATAGAAGCCATCCCTTCTAGAAATGCTACTGACTTTGTCATTATCAAATTCCTTGAGACCAACATATTGTCTCGATTTGGTTGTCCTAAAAAGATAATTATGGACAATGCTGCTAATTTCAAATCCAAAAGAATGGTTGACTTATGCTACAAATACCATATTACCTTAGGACATTCCATAGCTTACTACCCTCAGGGAAATGGACTTGCTAAATCCTCCAATAAAAGCTTGAACAACATCATCAAAAGACTACTGGATCAAAATCAGAAATCATGGCATAGTAAGTTGGTTCATGCATTATGGGCTGATAGGCTAACCACCAAGAAATCAATAAATATGCCCCCCTATCAGCTAGTATATGGCCTATATGCATTCTTCCCAACATCCTTAGGAGTTCTAGTCATGAAACTCCTTCAAGAAGTGCAATAAGAAGAAAATGACATGCAAAGAAGGCTGAATCAAAATATTCATTTGTAGCAGACAAAGGAGGAAGTTTACCAAAGAACACAAGCCGTACAAAACAACATCAAAAAGATCTTTGACAAAAGGACCAAAGCTAATAATTTCCAAGTTGGAGATGTAGTTTTGAAATGGGATTCTAGGAGGGAAGACAAAGGTAAACATGGTAAATTTGAAAATTTGTGGAAAGGGCCTTATATCAGTCATTCCATTAGAGGTCATAATGTTTTCTTGTTACAAGGGCTAAATGGAGAAGAATTATTTGGAGGTCATGTCAATGGCAAGATGCTTAAACACTATTTCTATCATGAGTCTTAGCTTCAAAGCTTTCATTTATTATACATAAACATTGCATGAGAAAATATTGAGAACAAAAATACAAAAACAATGAAAGAAAAGAAAAAAGAGGGCAGATTCAAAAGATGTATAGCCCCATGCCCAAAAAACAGTACTACTGAAAGTGTGCAAGCCTAAATGCCACTACTAATTCAAAATGACACCTTGTTCAATCATCTAGCCTAATCATGGCTGAACATGCTTTAAATTTATGTTGATAAGTTAGTGAAAACAATGATTGTTGAGATTATTTCAAAACTTGACTTATCAAGAAAGATAGATTAGGGAACATCTGATACTGGTTCCACATGCTCAAAATAGAACCAAAGAGGAAGATAAGGATGCATTACAAATGATAGATCACAACCTTATCTTTCTAATTTACATTTTATGCAAAATAATGTTTGTGTACAGCTTGTTCCAATGCCACAACCATGGTAAGTCAAACTACTTAATCCTGATTTGAACCATGCTTTAAATTTTTTTCAATAGTTTAGAGAATCAAGACTGCCAAACAACTTAATCTTAGCAGTCAAATAGTTTTAGGTAGAGAATAAAAAGAGTTCACTAGTTTAATCTCAACTCTTGGAAGAAATAAGGATTGAAGTTGATAGTTTATTTCTGTTTTCAAAAATAAAAATGTCAAGGGTTTGCTAGTTCAAGTGCACTCAAAGAAGAGAAAATGTTAGGATAAGTAGGTGGGTAAGTAAAAATGATGTTAAAGGAAATCACATGTTGTAGATGATTGAGATTCTCACTTCAAAAGAATTATCAACAAGTGAAAAGAAAGTAGAAAATCTGCCCAATGGAAAAGACACTGGTCTGCTGAAACTCAGAGATTGATGAACTGAAAGTTATGGACACCTCCAAAAGGGAGCTACCCTCCCCAAGTGGAGCCACTTTTAGTCATCAATAATTTTTCCTGATATCAAAAGATGACTAAATTATGATCCTAAATTTCTAGAAACAACATTTAAGAAATATTGTGAGTTCTAGAAATCTCACTGCCTTCATTATCCGAAGATAAACTATTTCCACTATATTTTCCTCTCTCTGCCTCCTAAAAATATACCCCCACTACTGCAAAAGGGATTTTCCCATTTAGCCTGTTTGCCTCATTTTATCACCTCACTTTCACTCTCATTCATAGCGCTCTTCCTCTGAAAAACCCACTTTTTCCGTTCCTCAAACCCTCATCAGAAGCCCTTCATTTATCATTTTTCCCCTCTAACATAATAAACAATGTAAAAGCTTCCTTTTACATTGTTTTAAACCAATTCCTGAACTATCGAGTCCTTTTTTATTTTATTAAAAACCCTGTTTTTATGTCTAAAAAAAACCTTTCTGCTGTAATAGGCTTTAAGCCCTTCTTCTCTTAAGCCCCAACCCCCTTTGTTAGTAGAGAACCTCGGCTTTGGCTTATTCATTAGCCCCTTCCTCGTTTTAATAAAACTTTTCCCCTTCTGTTTTATTAAACCCCCGAAACCTTATTATAAATACCCCTTAAACTTTGAAATATTAAAAGGCGGGCCCGCTTTCCCTGACCCCACCTTTCATTTCACTAAGCCATCTCCACCGTTGATCGAGATTTGTTCCCCCGATCCAACAGATGTCGCATCCCCGAACTTATCCCATATTATTATGACCCCACGCTACCCGAAAAAGATCTCCACGTCACCTCACCCTGGGTCCCACCTTCCACTACCCGTCGACTCCATTCACATTGCGCCACCTGTCCCCGGGCTCCACCCCCGAAATCTGCTCGTCGCTTCTCAAATAATTCCGAACAATCGATCTCATTACCCGAGATTCAACGGCCCAAAACGCATATCGTGTAAAAAGTCGTGATGGGTTTAAAAGGCTTTAACCTACGCAAAATAAGCGGTTTCTGCCGACCATGTGTCGCTCCCTAAACCATATCACGTCCATTTGGTTTAAAACCATTTACCACCCATTTCGCGCGCGATAAACCACTTGTGGTTTCTCGAAACCACATTTCCTCTCCGCGCCAATTTTCAAATTTTTGCCGGTTCCACCTCCGGAACCTTACCTCCTGCACCCTCTCCTCCTCTACAAAATGCCTTCCAACCACCCGAAACCCCTGAAAACTTAGTCAAGCCCACTGCCACATGATTTTAAAGACTAATGGTTTGTGTTTGTGCAAGTTTTAATGGCTGAAAAGGTCCAAAGTGCCCTACCACAGTCCATAAATGATGGATGAAACCCTGGGTGACGATCCAGGGGTCTTAAATCGAAAATTGGGGAGATTAGAGGCCCTCTAAGGGTTAATTTATGATGATGCATGCTCATCGATGGATCACAAACCCTCCAGTTACAAAGAGCATCCCCCTGCACACTGAAGACACAAAAAATCAAGAAACATCAAAGGAAGAAGGTAGAAGGGTTAAAGGGCTAATCCTAATTAATGGACAAAACAAAAGGATTAGCCAATTAAAACAGAAGACTAAAGAAAGAAAGATTGATAAAGGTCAAAGGAAAGAAAGAAGATAGTATAAAGATGAAAAGATAAAAGAAAAGGATCAAAAGAAATAAATCAGAATATTACAAGAATACAATAGAGATTAGACATTTTGAAGAAAATATGATGCAAAGCAGATAGTAAAGAATAAAGACAAAGTTTAAGGATTAAGGCAGAGATTAAAGATAGAAAAAAGGACATATGAACCTAAGACAAATTCGAATGACTCAGCTCACAACAATTATTCCTCTCAAAGATATTTTTTAGCCACCTAAGTGCTTTGTTTTCTTCAACAAAGCATTAGGCAGTTATTGAACAGAGTCAGAGATATTTTATCTATCAAAAAGTGATTGTAAAATTTATGAATAACCCTTAAATTCAACACATTCACCTATTTTTCCTTAGAAGTTAAGATAGAAGTTATTAGAACAAATAAGTAGCTATAGATATTCCTGCCTTAAGCCTTGAATGGCCTTCAAGGTTAGGAATGCACTTACTCTATAAGAAATGATACTCAAACCCTATCTTAGGCTTCACCTCCTCATTTGCAGCATAAATATTGCATCTGAACTCATTATCTTGCTGGAATTTGATGACTCACTAAAGTAATACATAGTCTCTTGGAAGTTGAAAAGGAATTGAAGTCTTGGAACTTGCGGATGTCTTGATTTGTCTATTGATGGAGGAGGCTAGATCACTGCATCCCTGAGCTTGGTTGTTGGTGAAGTGCTTCTAATCAGTTATTTTTATTTCCTGTCTTCATTATGTTTCCATCTTTCTATGTTGCAGTAGAATACAAGTTTTAAGCTAAGAAATGTCTTTTGAAAGCACTTTAGTTCTATTTATTCTTCATTACCTTAATGTTTTTTTCTGCTAGGACATTTTAGAGAATTCTTAATTGCTATCTAGACCCCCTAAGCTTGTTTATTTCATAAATAGTTGAATACAGTTGGTTTCAAGCATGATTTATGGTTTTCCCTGCTTACTTGCTACCACTTAAACATTATTTTTGAAGTCTCTCTCTAAAGTACCATTCTTTAAAGTCTGCCAAAGAGGTTTTGTTTCAATCATACCCTTTGTACTTGCTTAACTAATTATTTTAGAGATATTCATAACTATAATCAAGGATTTTTAGGAGTTCCCTCTTCTCTGATTACAGTTATATGTGTGTCTTAAGTGTTTTCTATCCTTGAAGGTGAAATCACTATAAGTTAAATGAGTTTCTCTCCTTCTATATTTCATTGTAAAATTTTGTCTTAAATCATTACTTGTTGAAGTGTGGATTGTAGAATTTATGGTTTTCCATGTTTATTGATTGCCTCTTCATGTTTTTGTGATATTTAAGTCCCTTTGTTGAGAAGTACATTCGATAAAGGCTTCTTGATTCACCTCCACCCTACTTTTCATTCTTATTATTGATGTCCATCTCATAAACCCCCTTAAAACTTGAAGATCCACTGACCAAGTTAGATTTTCCCTATGATACTCCCCAATCCATTGATGAAATTTTCATGACTTCCATTTGACTCCATTTCCAAATAACTTAGAGATTTCCTCATTCTACCTATGCTTCTTGATCATTATACCCAACCAAAACAAATAACAAAACCTCACACTTAATAACTAGCCTAAAATAAACCCTACAAAGCAAACAAGTTCATATCCTTTGCAAACAAATAGAGAGATCCCTCTCTGAGTCCAGGAAGGCTAGGTCCTAGGGCTCCAAAGACTGGTTCCATGTTGCCTTGTCATTTGGTATACCAATCTACCAAATGATGGGACACCAACATTAAGAACAATTATTTTTCATATACTAAATTGATTGTAGAAACGTTACTGCCAAAAACATTTGTATTTATGTTATATTCTTTTAGGTAACTATATATTTTCTCTTACCATGTGTATTATGACGATAAAAATGGATATGCCTTTGGAGATCTATCGTTTTTGGACTTCCCTTGCAGTTTTATTTTGAGGTTGTGTTCCACAAAAGCCACAGAGTGCTAAAATGCTTAATTTTACTGTAGTTGTGCTGTGTTGTAGTTGTTGAACTATGGAAGCTGTGTAGCTTCTTTATGTTGCTAACATAATAATTTGTGTGATTGATTGCCAGAGACTTTTTTCAGCAACTAGCGTCAATATGTTAGTAATTTGGACCTTTTTGAACTACAAAAAAAATTACAAGTAGAAACATTCTCTGAGGTTGTTCTCAGTTCTGGGTTAAACTAGCCTGCATATGCTGGTGAAAGTCTCTATGACTGCAAAATTTGGGTAATTTCTAGTTGCTGATGCAACTAAATACTTATGTCCTAAAGCTTTATACTATTCTTTGGCCTTGGAAAATCAAAATTTGGGTAATTTCTGGTTGCTGAGCAAATAGTTCAATTTATTTTTAACACAGAGAATTTAGCACAGAGAGGGAGAATTTAGGAGGCAAGCTAAAGAATTTAGTAGGAAAGCCAAGCGTACCTCCAACTCAGAAAGCAGACGAACAAGATGAACAAGCACGCCGCTGCCAGAAGGAGACACAGAACAGAGCAAATGCTAAAACCTGCAAAAACTCCAAAACAATAGAGATTAAAAAAAAAAATAGAAATTATGCAAAAAAAAATAAAAACACATAACAAACCACCACACAAAGCGAAAAATGCACCTCTCAGTGTCCACAAGCGAAAAACAATCCTCCTGGCGCTCTCCAACGGTCATTGCCAACAAAGAGACAAACACACTGCCACACAAAGCAAAAAAAGCACCTCTCAATGGTCCACAAGCACAACATAGTACTCCTGGAGCTCTCTAATGGTCACAACCAACAAGCAGATAATGAGTCGAAAACTTGTTGCAGCCTGTGGGCTGCTATATTTATAAAAACGAATTTCGACCGAACTTTTAATGTTAGTTTTTGTGCCTCCGACCAAAAATGCGCTTATCGTTTCAATCAACATAAACTTCAAAATAAGTTCGACTAATGACATAAAATGTTCGACCAAATTAATTTCACAAGTTCGACCAAAATTGTAGGAGATTGAAATTTTCGGGCGTGTTTCTCACGAATGTGTAACCCAAATTCACATTTTTACCCTTTAGGGTGGTACTTCTTGGGGAAACCTAACTTTGGTTGCGTGGTCCCACTCCCTTATCCACATATACCACCCCCCTTCCATTACCTATACCCCCATTCATCATCTCTCCTGCCTAGATCCACACAGGGTTGGTCTCCCCATGCCCTTGTCCCCACCTTGGGTCAGGATTGGAACGATGCCATGAAGGTTGAAGCAACTAAAAATAAAAGTAAAAAGCATAAATGGCCACATTCAACAGGAAAATGTACCACTAGATGCAAAATATGGCAGGGACAAACATAATTAGCATGTGGGAAAAGCCAATACATGAGCTCTACCCCATAACCATGGACATCACCTTGGTTCCATAGGCCCTAGATGAGCCCCCTTTATCATTTAGGAACCCATGATTGTCCCAAACCCTAGAGGGAAATTAACCACCCTAATAAAAAGGGGGTAAACACTGCTATATCTTACACATCATGCTCTTCTCCTTTGAGCCCCCAGTAGTTAATCAAAGAAAAATTATAAAAGGAAAAAGGCATATAAATAAGGGAGGAAAAATCAAGGCTAGGTGTTACACCATTTTTTGGTCATCTAACCTATTATCATTAGATGGACCCAAGTACACCATGTTAGACCAATTTTACCCTAAGTAAAATTTCTTTCACTATGTAAAATAACTTAATAAACCACATTTATTAAGTTGTTTATGGTCTAAACAGGAAACCCCAAAAGGAAATATTAAACAAACCTATTTTGTTTAATTTTCCTCATGGAATAATTAATTAAACCATAATTTAATTATTATTCCTAGTCATGTTTAACACAAAAACAAAGAAATTAATTAGATAAACCTTTATTTATCTTATTATTTTCTAGGAATAATTATTTAAATCTTATTTAGATAATATTCCTTGTTAAATATGACAAAATCACCCACAAATAATTAAATAAATCATTATTTATTTAATTATCCTTCAACCACTTCCTTAAAAAGATAAATAAATCATTTATTTATTTATTATTAACAAATAAAGGGATTTGACCCAAGTCGAATACTTTTTCCCTCCAACAAATATAATAAAATATTCCATAAAAGGTGGATCTAGATTTGGTTAACATTATTTTAATCATGCACCAAGATCTAGAATGACCCAATATTTTGTTATAAATAGGAGGGTTTTTCCTACCATTCTTCACCTTTTGTTGCCTATTAGATCACTGTGGATCTATACACTTGGTCACATTTTTCCATTATTTGCTGTGTGAGCTCCCTTCGAGCTCTATTCCTTGCATTAGGTTTTCTACACCAACAAGAGAGAGAAATCTTAGATCTAAAGTGCTGAGGACTTCCAAGAACCCATCCCACTGAGGAGAATTGGATACGCCTTCTTGTTTTCCTCCCAGGTGCCCAATTAATACAAAAATTCTTTCAAAAAATTGTTCTTGTCTTGTCTATTGGTATATGGAGCAAACCCTTGTTTTTACTACTTAATGTCTTTCCATGCATAGATCTGGTTTTTTGCAGCTCTTTTCTTGTTCAACTAACCGTAGATCTGAAGATATTGGCAGCCACTTTTGTTGTTAGGGCTATTAGTTATGCGTAGCTAAAGTGGTCCTTTTTCGTACACTTCGACAAAGGATTCATACTAACACTAGGGCACCTCATGTACCACAATTTCTCCCTGTTGATTTATGGTAACATCAGACGTGCTCTAAGTCTCAAATTTTGTAGGGACGCTTATACACATGTATTCCAAAATACCCAGAAAGCATTTTGGGAAAAAACTTGTCATTATTTCTCACCACATTCAAATAAAGCTAGACTCATAGTATAGGAAAACGAACTTGTATAAATGAGATAAGATCTAATTAGTGTCTTGACTACAGCTCGCTAAGTGAATGGTGTTAATTGATAGTTCATGCAAATTGAAATAAGATGGAAAATACCTCTGTCATATAGTTAAAGTTATGGAAATATGTAGGGTACGATAGGCTTGTGGGAAGAAAATCACATCCAAAATGATCCTGACCGATGACTGTGATTGACTGAATCCCCTACTGAGCGTAACACATGGACTGAAAAGAAACATGAACATATATCTAATGCTAAAACTAAATCCCTCCACAACTTTTTTCCCTCATGAATTGGGATTTTGTGACCTTGGGTTTCTGAATGGTGAAGGGGAAAATATGACAACGAAGGTTGGAATTGAGGAGTGTAGGCAGAAAGAGGATAAATCATCATGTCAAGGCTTTTCTGTTTCTCAGGTTCCGTACCAAGAGAACTGGCAAGTTCAGAAGCCCTTTAAGCCTGAAGTTGTGGAAATTACAGTGTTTCAAGCTAGGAAAAGGGGTAATACAAATCAGATTACTCTGAACTTTGAAAACCCGTATGTTATTCAGGGTTTAGTGTCTTCTGGGGTGGAGAAATGAAGAGTCATATTAGGTTTGAAAACTGCGCATCGAATTCGACCTCTTGTAGCGTAAGAGCAACAACTAATATATATGTATTGCGAACAATTGGAGAAAAGGATAACTAATATCTTTGTGTTGCCAATATTTGAAGGAAAAGATAGCACTTAAAGGAAAAAAATACCTAGTATAAACACATTCAAATGCTAGCGCTATATGAAGGCTCTTATAATTGGCAATGTCCTTCACCATGTACTTGAATGGATAGTGTTTAATAATCTAATACAACCAAGGAAATTAACTAAATACAATCAGTGAGTCACTTGTTCCCACATTGCCTTTTTAGTGTCAAAATTTGGGAGGGAACTTTCAATATTTTGGGGTTAGACAAAGTTGGAATGGAACAAATTCATTAGAACCCTAATAAAATTGGTGGAACCTGTCTCAAGATGATTATATGAGAAATTTTCCACCAGTTATCTCATTGGTTAGAAAGGAATAAAGGTATTTTCTAGGATTGCACCCCAACTCCCTCACCATTTGCTGCTGAATGCGCAACAATTTTTGCCCTGATACGGCCACCTTGCCCAAACAAAATCATCTATCCATAAGAGAAGAAATTATTAGAACCAACATGTCATGGACTTACTTCGATTGAGCATCAGATGCTCAGAACAATTGTGGTGCTGGTTAGGTAATTCACATAAATGAACAAAATCACTTCAAAACTTCAGTGGGCCTGAGTGAAGGATCAAATAACTTTGCAAAGCTTCAATGATTGAAATACTTAATGTGATGGCTTCGAAAAATGGGGATTCTTTCTGTCCAAATTTTTGGTGACTCATTAAATGTTGTTAAGTGGTTTAATGGAATCCACAGATGTAAAAAATTCATTTTGATTCCACTCTTTATAATAAATCTTAGTTTTAAAACTGAGTTTTGATTCTATATCTGTTTTCAACATCTACAGGGAACTGAACACCGAAGTCGACCTCCTTTCTAAGGAGGGTCTACAACAGAATATGGATGCATGGCGCATAACAAAGTTTGAAGAGGGGAGGGTCCATGTGTTAGACAAATGACCTTACATCAGATGATTATACTTTTTTTTTTTTTATGTTCTTTCTGGCAGATGCTTATTTTTTCCCCTTTATCAGCTGGCGTACATTCAATTTTCAGTACATATGTTTTATCTTGATCATAAAGAAATAATTTTTTGTTTTTGTTGATTAAAATGCACAATGGTACTATAATTGAGTCGTTTTCTCCTTTCTGGAGAGCCCCAAATCTAATATTTTGTTGTATCCTTCTAAATAATCCTTGATTAACATTATGCTTTTTGCTAATTCTCAGTTCTTCTAGTGTTTTTGCCTTGTAAGTGGGATCACAATTACAAGAATGATTTTTCACCTACTACTGTAACTTAATATTATCTTAATAAAAAGTTCAATTTTTTCCTTGGAAAAATAAAACTAAATACATATCTAAATTATAATTAAAAAATCACTTGACACAAAGTGTAGACAATTGGAAATTTGGTTTTCTTGAAATATACAACTAATTCTTTTAGTTGGTTGAAATCTAGCTTGAATTTCGGTTTTAATATCTTGGACCAATTACAAAAAATAATTCAGAGCCAAAGATGCTGAGAAAAAATAAATAAATAAAGAGAAATCTAGAGAATGTAATCTCTTGGTACTTAAATTTACATTGCATATACAACAAGCAATGAAAATCAAGGATTGTTGTATTAGGTGAATATAATACACACAATTCAACCATAGCTTGTTCACACTTAGTGTTTTTATACAAAAATGCAAAAGGTCATTGCTTTCATGTGTGCATTGGTATGCTTTCTTCTTGTAGTAACACTGTGCATATATGCTAGTGGTCAAGAGAGGATGATCCAATCGGTACAACTTGATACAAAAACTTAGAAGAGCATTGGACCGATCTCTAGATTACAATGTGTTCTTGTTGTATCTAATCTGTGCAGAAGTGCTGGACTTGCAAACAAAAGGGAAAATGAGTACAAATTGACTATTTTGACTAACATAATTTAAATTGCATATATGTGCTTTATACGTGAATCGTGAAGATTATTTAGAAGAATACCTAGCTTTGGTTGGGCTGCCATTGTTTTCAAAAAGTTGGATCTCATTGTCTTGGTTGATTGTAAATTTTCCATGTGTTTTGATATTTCGTAGCATATACATGGTTGGGAGCTACCTGTTTCAAGAGTAATTTGTTTATGATGCAATACTATAAGTTGGTATTGTTGTTAAACCTGATGATGCAATTAAGACATTGTGAATAGAAAAACAAGGTTTTTTATTGCACTTTAGACACTTAACCATTGTATCCTCTATCATTGTATAGGGTGGTATTGATGAATTGCATTCAACATAAAGTGGTTCAAATGGTGTAGAGTAAATGTTTTGCAACTATAAATGTTCCTTTTGTCTGTTTATAAAGGAGGATAATTAGTATATGTGAAAATGATAAAAAGTAAAAAAAAAAACAATTGCATTTGGAGAAGTAGAAGTATTGTTTCATGTGTACTTACATATATTGTTGGAGGATTCAATTTTCTCAGTTCTTCTGCTGCCTCTGCATTCAACTTTTTGATGAATGTTGATTGCGTTGTTAGAAGAGTTCTTTCTTTGACATCTTTCCTATTTGTTATGTTTTTTAATAACATAATTGGAAAATCTCCTTTTTGTAATACTTGTTCGATTTAATTGTAGAGTGGTGCAAATGTTTAGAATAACTGCAACTGTAATACAAGATATAGAAGTTATTTTATTTTATTCGAAACAACAAAAAAATTCAGAATGAGAATATTAATATAAATCTAATTGATGTTACCGTTGCTCTATTTTCATCAAAATTTCCATATTTAATTTGTAGTGTATATTGCTTTTCCTGACGATAATTTTTTTTGATGTTCTTCAATGAGCTCAGCTGGTACATAGAATATGATTGTCAATTTTTGTTGATGTTCTTCAATGACCTCAGACAATGAAATTGTCATGATTCCTTCAGTGTCAAATTTAGTATTTCTGGTGTTTTGCGGACTTTATCTAGCATAGATCCATGTTAATTATGGATCTAACATGAGTCTAGAGAGATCAAATTTCTACAAGTTCAAACCTTTTTAGAGTGAAAAATAAAATGTGCTATTTTTCACTGTTTAAATTGTATTTTTGAAAGCTAAACAAAATATGTATAGGACAAAATAAAAATTTTAACCATAAAAACTTAAATTTTTTTTTTCTATATATTGATATAGATAAAGTTGATATGACATAAATTATTTAACATAGATCTTCAAATAGTTTATTTAAATATCTTGTTGAAATATTTTTGAAAAGTATAAGATTTAAACATCTGATTTACACATTTTTTTACTTCTAATTACTTTACAACATATTCATTTTTTAAAAAATTATAAGTAGAAGTATTGTTTCATGTGTACTTACAAAGATTTTTGGAGGGTTCAATTTTCTCATTTTTATTCTTGTGCTGCCTCTGGATTCAAATTTTTGATGAATGTTGATTGCGTTGTTCAAAGATATCTTTCTTTGAAATCTTTCCTATTTGTTATGTTTTTGAATAGCATAATTGTAAAATGTCCTTTTTGCAATTCTTGTTATTTTATTGTAGAGTGGTGCAAATGTTTAGAACATTTGGTACTGTAATACAAGACAAAAAAGTTATTTTTGTTATTTGAAACAACAATAAAATTCATAATGAGAATAGTAATATAAAACTAATGCAAAGTAATTGATATTAAGGTTGCTTTGTTGTCATCAAAATTGTCGTCTTTAATTTTTAGTGTAGATTGCAAACCAATTTTTAGTGCAGTTGTGACAACTGCAACAATTGGTCCAATTGGGTATGTATGTTTATGTATTTGATGGAAGTTGTTTTATTGTTGTTTCTGGAATGAATGTGTAATGTTTGGAAATAGGTGATATGTTTTGTAAAATAATTGATTCAATTATTAATAAATTCCAATCACAATCACCAATGATATTGCTTTCTGCACATAGTATTTTTCTTGCTTGGTGGACTTTATCAAGGTATGTATTATAAACTAACATAGATCCATCAAAATCCAGTCACAATAACCAATGATATTGCTTTGCGCACATAGTATTTGTCATGTTTTGTGGACTTTATCAAGGTATGGAGTATAAACCAACATAAATTCATCCCAAGTACAGATCTAACACGAGAAGAGAGGGATCAAATTTCTTCAAGTCAAACTTTTTAGAGTGTAAAATACAATGTGTTATCTTTCATTGTTTACATTACATTTTTTGATTTCTACATAGAATACATATAAGACCAAATAAAAAATTTAACCATAAAAACTTAAATATTTTTGTTTGTATATATAGACATATTTGAAGTTGATATGACATAAATTAGTTAACATAGATCCTAAAATAGTTTATTTAAATCTCTCGTTACATTGTAAAGCGTCCCTATTTAAAAAAAACTCCCCTAACTGCCAGGTGTACCATTGTGCACCATTTATTTTGATGTTAGATGATTGAAATAATGTCTACTTTGAATTGAATACTGTTATTAATTAGTTACATATGTAACTAATGGAATAAAGAAAACCGTTTTACAAATAATCTAATTACAAAATCTAGAGTTGTTTATGACCTTGTTGTTTATTTTTCCTAGAAACTTCTCAGCAATAGTTCCAAATCCGAATCGCTATGAAGAACATTATCCAAGGTCGGTATCGACGTTGCTCTGCAAGTTACTATCAAAATTTATCTTCATTTTAGTTACTTCAACCTTAGCAACATCAACCTTTGGAGGTGGAGCAATTGTCTCTTCTTCCCTTTCTTCACTTCCACGGCCCGCGGCTGCGAAATATCAATGCTTTTAGGAGGCTCATCACTGTCATCTGACACCGCCCGGGGCTTCCTACCCTTCTTTCCAGCATGGCCCCCCTGTTCGCAGGAGCCAAGTTTATATTGCACAAGGCATCAAATTCCAAGGTCTCCTGCCTGGGGGCCTCCGAGAGTGTGTGGGAGCATTGCAGCGACGATGCAAGGGATATATTTGAATTGGAGAGCCAAAATAATGGTTGGTAGGCATCTAGGAGGATCAGGAGGAGAAGCAATGGATTTGCTTCTGAAAATGATGAGGATTTGGGGGATGAACACTGGAACTCAGATGACTAGAAATTCTAGGTAGGGGTGCTGAGGGTAGAGTGTAATTTATTGAGAATGGATAAGGAAGTTGCAGTTAGGCGGTGGGAACAGGGCTTTGCCGAGATGGAACATGCAGTTAGGATGGTTCATTCGCTGCATTCAGCTGTCCAAGCGCTCATCATGGTGAGATTTATTCTTCTTCAGTTGAATTTTTATGTGGGGAAAAATAACTTTTCGGAATTCCCCCCCTTTTACCTTGAAAATGGAGGACGAGAGTGATCACCAATTGCAGTAGCAGGGGGTGATCTAACTGGACTTTTTCGTTTGGGATTAAGCCTTTGACAGTCGACCTTAACCCATTGGATTAATTTGAATTTTGGGCTTAATCAGGATGAGCTAACCCTCTGGCCTAATTTGAATTTGAATTAATGGACATAACCAGTTCACCATTTCTCTTGAAAAATTTATTGAAAATAACATTTTCATATGCAGTCATTGAACCCTTATTTGGGTTTCGATAGGATTAGATTATTATTCTTTTCTTTTGTGTGTCTTGATGTCTAGTGTTCTCTGTAATGTGTGTTGACGGTTTATGTAATGTCCTTTCTAGTAGGGGAGGAAGAAGTTTGTGGATGAAAAGAATGCAAAAGTCGTGCTGCAAACAACCCTGCAGAACCAGATTAGGGCGCTCGAGGAGAAGCTTGAGAAACTGCGAAAGAACTCAGAATTCCAAGAGAAGGAGCTGAAGAAATGCAGCAATTTCGATCGTTAGGCCATGTTTCTCCAAAGAATATTGGAAAAGTTGCGGAAAAGTTCAAAGGATTGGTCTTACAGTGAAGATACTGCCAAGGCCCTCCAGCAGAGGCTGGAGAAACTTGTCCTGGCTGCTTTTTCCACTGCACAATCGGTAGGTTCTAGTCGGTCGGTTCTGCCATTTACTGAGTTTTTCATGAACTCTTTTAATTTTTATGTTTGTCTGTAATGAAATTTGACGTCAGTTCTAAGTTTTTAAGTTTTTTCCCTTTTCCTGAATGTTTTATGTAACCCATTCACAAATCTTAGCTATTTATGGGATTTTACAGTTACATGGAGAGTTTATTTTACTCATTAGATCAGGTTATGGTGAACCTGGGTGAGGAGGTTATCATTAAACCCTCCTAACCACATGTTATAATTTCAATTGACCATCAAGTTCTCAAGTTATCAATGAACCTAGGTGAGGAGGTTATCATTAAATTTTAAACCGTCCTGACCACCTGTGATACTGTCAATTGACCAACATGTTCTCAATTGACCATCAGGTTCAAAGAGGTTATCATTAAACCCTCCCAACCACCTATAATACTCTCAATTGACCATTGATATTCCTTTTTAATATGTTTGCATCTTCCAGAAATGATTGTTTTCATTTTTTTTGAAAATCAATCATACATTTTCAATGATATAGATTTTCCCCTTCCTACGTAAACAAGGAGAGATACCATGTCATATTTATCTTTGATTACTTGCAGTTCACCTTATACAGGGAATTGTATTCAACTATATACATTCAATTTCAATGAAAAAAGTTGAAGCTAATTTTGCCTGGTGAGCACGTGGCTCTGCTCAGAAAGAGGCTCGATTATGTGTCAATGGGTATGAACAAGAGCAAAGAAGCTACAACTAAGATACGAAAGGATTATAGATCTATCCTCAACAGTTCTGGAAATTGCAGTTCTAGAAGAACAAATGCAGCTAGAAGAGCAGAACAAGCATGTAAATTGCATTGTTGATTGCTTGTGATATTCTCCACCTGGGTTTCATCCTGGATATTGAGACCCACTAAATTTTGGACCAAACTATGGATTTCTTCGGAAAAGAAAACAAGCACACCAGCCTTTGGATACATAGGTATAATTTCTTCATATTTCTCCATATTGTTGAAATTAGGACCTCGGAGTTCTCATAGTTCATAGTCAGGCCAAAGAAGATTAAAACAAAATTGTATGTTTCACTGTAGAATTTATTCAAATTTCTTGATATGGATAGAATTAGGATCTAGGACTTCTCATATTCAAGCCAAAGAATTTGAAATCAAATTGTTAAATTGTTTGTTTCATTGTATAATTTCTTCAGATGTATCGATATGGATAGAATTAGGTTCTGGGACTTCTCATAGTCAAGCTAGAGAAGTTTAAATCAAATTGTTAAATTGTTTGTTTCATTGGCTGGAGGGATTATGTACATATATAAAATAAGTACATGGAACTTAGCATAGTCAATCCAATGGAGTTTAAATTGACTGTTACATACATACATACATATATATATATATATATATATATATATACACGCCCCCCTGCTCTTGAGTATGTTAACATTGGTGAAGTGTATCTCGTGTTTACTATGTCACAAAGTGGACATAGAGTGATGTGGGGGTTCATGTCACTGATGGGACTTGAAACAATCAATTTAAAAGTAAAATAAATTTCAAATTTGATGACTTTGTATTTGTGAGCGATTTATCCCCTATAAATTGGGTTTCTCATTTTACTGCAGTTGCTTTATGTTTTACAGTTGTTGATTAATATTTCCTTGTCAATCTATCGTACATTGATCCTTCGTTGGTTTTGTCTCATCTCTATGTTAATGTATTTTTATTTTAACTTTATATTTAACCATAGAGAAATATCCCATCAAACTATATGTAAATTTTTGGGTGCTTTGAGATTGTAGAGATTGAATTTATATTGACAAGGTGGAGATGAAACTAGGGACAAATCCTGGGTGGAGATAAAACCAGGAACAAATCCTAGATGATTTAACGTAGTAGATATGAACCCATAACATAACCAGGTTACCTTGATTTTTGAGATCATTTTCTCCAAGAACTAGGGGATATTGATGCTTGATGTATTAAAAACAATCTCATGTTCCTGGCCTGTGCTGACATCATAAATTCTACTTTGCATTTCTAACCTCTCTCTGTCAAAATCCATAGATGACACATGTATTGATGGAAACCTCAAAAGACTCCTAGATGGGATATTTCCATTTTCATCTTAACAACCTGTGAAAATTCATGTCTAACTTGCAATTGATATTCTTCAGCTCCATAATTGGTTTTGTTGTTGTTTATGGAGCTCTTAGGTTGGAAAAGTGGTTTTTGGTCCCCATGCAAAGCAAGAATTTTCCCTAATGTGGTTAAATTCCCTCTAGACTATTTCTCCCTTTCATTTCCATGAATTCCCTCTAGACGGCTTCTCCCCTTCATTTCCATGGGTCAACCTCAGTCTCTCTCACATACGATTCTTAGCTTCTTTGTTGACTGTAGATTTAGATGAATTTGGAGACTTACCTGGAGGATGTGATGAAGTACCACCAGAACTCTTTGTGTAGTCCAATGAATGATTGGTAACAGGAGTGGAAACATCAGCATCTCTATAAATTCCTAGCTCTCCAGAACTATCTCTAGACCCATTCAATGATCTTTTCTTGCAATTAATGCTAGTCAAGGAAGTAGAGACTGCCCCCAATCTGGAATGGTCTTTTGTTAAATCTCTGGTCACGTTTTCTCTCACTTACCTTGTAATCTCTTGAGTAATTTACCTTGGATCTTTGGGCCCATCATGAATTCGACTCCTAACACTCTCTTGAGTATACTTAGAGTCATCCTTCCTGGTTTCTTGGAGTCCAATCTTAAGTCTTTCCCTCACTTCCTCTAGAAAATTGCGAGTGTTAGATCTTTCACCTTCACCTAGAATTTTAAAAGTAGCTTGATACTGAGAAGAGTAGCTTGGTGGTGAAGTGGGTCTAGCATTTTGAGCACTTCCAGGACCAGGTTTTAATACAACTATCCTTGTTGGTAAAGAATAACCATCACTCTTAACTGGGGCGCCTGCTCCAGAGTATGGATTACCTTGATATTTGGAGCTTCTGACTCGCCATTCTTCATCTCTTCTTGTCAAAATGAGATTGTAAAGGTTGAATTTGTGTTGAGAACATGGAGATGAAACTAGGGACAAATCCTAGTTGGAGATAAAACCAGGAACAAATCCTAGATGATTTAACATATTAGATATGAACCCATAACAGAAACATGTTACCTTGATTTCTGAGATCATTTTCTCGAAGAACCAGGGGATACTGATGCTGGAAGTATCAGAAACAATCTCATGTTTTTGGCCTGTGCTGACATCAGAAATTATGCTTTTCTTTTCTAACCTCTCTCTATCAAAATCCATGGATGACACATGTATTGATGGAGACCTCAAAAGACTTCTAGTTGGGATATTTCCATTTTCATATTCACAACCTGTATCAGATTCATGTCTAACTTGGAGTTGATTTTCTTCAGGTCTATAATTGGTTTTTTTGTTGTTTATGGAACTCTTAGGTTGGAAAACTTGTTTTTGGTCCTCACGCAAAAGCAAGAATTTTCTCTAATGTGCTTAAATCCCCTCTAGACTATTGCTACCCTTCATTTCCATGAATTCCCTCTAGAATTCCGCTCCACTTCATTTCCATGGGTCAACCTCAGTCTCTCTGGCATACGCCTCTTAGCTTCTTTGCTAACTGTAGATTCAGATGAATTTGGAGACTTACCTAGAGGATGTGATGAAGTAAAACCAGACCTCTTTGTGTAGTCCAATGAATGTTTGGTAACAAGAGTGGAAACATCATCATATCTATAAATTCCTAGCTCTCCAGAACTATCTCTAGACCCATTCAACGAATTTTTATTTCCATTATTGCTAGTGAAGGAAGTAGAAATTCCCCCCAATCTGGAATGGTCTTTTGTTAAATCTATGGTCACACTTTCTCTCACTTTCCTTGCAATCTCTCGAGAAATTTCCCTTGGTTCTTTGGGCCCATCGTGAATTCAACTCCTAATACTCTCCTGAGTATACTTAGAGTCATCCTTCCTGGTTTCTTTGTGTCCCATATTAAGTCTTTCCCTCACTACCTCTAGAAAATTGTGAGTGCTAGTTCTTTCACCTTCACCTAGACTTTTAAAAGTAGCTTGATATTGAGAAGACTAGCTTGGTGGTGAAGTGGGTCTAGCATTTTGAGCACTTCAATGACCAGGCTTTAATACAAATATCCTTATTAGTAAAGAACAATCATTACTCTTAACTGGGGCACCTTCTCCACAATATGGATTACCTTGATCTTTTGAGCTTCTGACTCGCCATTCTTCATCTCTTCTTGTCAAAAATCTGTGACCTTTTTGCTTCTGAAGTAGTTTATCATGTTTTTTACCTTCTTTGGAATAGTTTCTTTGACTAATATCCTCCTTTTTCAACATCTCATGTGCAACCATTATCTTCGATGATTTAATTTTTGGAATGTTTTTCCCTCCAGAAGACATTTGCGAAGTAGACTGCAAATCCTGAAGATGCTTTGAAAACAATGAATCTGGTTCTTGAAGGAATTTAAGGAACAAATCCTTGTTTGACTTCAATACTCCTAGTGCATCAAGAAATTCTTCCAACTGCTGCAATGTCTCATCAGTGGCAAAATGTTTATCATCAATGGACTTCTGGCATACAAAATCCATCTTTGCCTCATCCAGCATTTCATGAACAAGCATCTGTTCCTCAACTAACTCTATGCCAAGTTCATCCATATGTTCACTCTTTGAATGATCGTGATGTGTTGAACATTGGGAAGCTTGAAACTCATTCTTGAATTCATACATGTGCTTTCCGTGAGGTTGATGAGATGAAAGTGCCTTTTTTTTTCTATGATTAGGAGACTTCTGCTGAGATTTTGGAAAAGAAATCTCCTTTTACTGTAGTTGTTTTATGTTTTACAATTGTTGATTAATATTTCTTTGTCAATCTATCGTACATGGATCCTTGGATGGTTCTATCCTCAACAGTTTTGGAAATTGCAGTTCTAGAAGAACAAATGAAACTGGAAGAGCAGAACAATCATGTAAATTGCATTGTTGATTGTTGGTGATATTCTCCGCCTGGGTTTCAGCTTGGATCTTGAGACCCACTAAATTCTGGACCAAACTATGGCTTTCTTGGAAAAGAAAACAACCACACTAGCCTTTGGATACATAGCTATAATTTCTTCAAATTTTTCCATATTGTTAAAATTAGGACCTGGGAGTTCTCATAGTTCATAGTCAGGCCAAAGAAGATTAAAAAAAAATTGTCTGTTTCATTGTAGAATTTATTCAGATTTCTTGATATGGATAGAATTAGGATCCGAGACTTCTCACAGTCAAGCCAAAGAAGTTGAAATCAAATTGTTAAATTGTTTGTTTCATTGTATAATTTCTTCAGATTTATTGATATGGATAGAATTAGGATCTGAGACTTCTCATAGTCAAGCCAGAGAAGTTTAAATCAAAATGTTAAATTGTTTGTTTCATTGGATGGAGGGGTTATGCACATATATAAAAGCAATACATGGAACTTAGCATAGTCAGTCCAATGGAGTTTAAATTGACTGTTATATATATATATATATATATACACGTCCCCTGCTCTTGAGTATGTTAATATTGGTGAATTATATCTCATATTTGTTGTGTCACAAAGTGGACATACAATGATGTGGAGGTTGATGTCACTGATGGGGCTTAAAACAATCAATTTAAAAGTAAAAGAAATTGCAAATTTGATGAATTTGTATTTGTGAGAAATTTCTCCCCTATAAATTGGGTGTCTCCTTTTACTGCAGCTGTATTATGTTTTACAATTGTTGATTAATATTTATTTTTCAATCTATCATACATGGATCCTTCGCTAGTTTTGTCTCATCTCTATGTTAATGTATTTTTATTTTAACTTTAGATTTGATCACAGAGAAAGATCCCATAAAACTATATGTAAATTTTTAGGTGCTTTGAGATTGTAGAGATTTAATTTGTATTGACAAGGTGGAGATGAAACTAGGGAAAAATCCTGGGTGGAGATAAAACCAGGAACAAATCCTAGATGATTTATTGTAGTAGATATGGACCCATAAACAAACATGTTACCTTGATTTTTGAGATCATTTTCTCCAAGAACCAGGTGATACTAATGCTTGATGTATCAGAAACAATCTCATGTTCTTGGCCTGTGCTGACATCAGAAATTCTGCTTTGCATTTCTAACCTCTCTCTGTCAAAATCCATGGATGACACATGTGTTGATGGAGACCTCAAAATAATTCTAGTTGGGATATTTCCATTTTCATCTTCACAACCTCTATCAGATTCGTGTCTAACTTGTAGTTGATTTTATTTAGCTCCATAATTGGTTTTGTTGTTGTTTATGGATCTCTTAGGTTGGAAAACTAGTTTTTGGTCCTCACGCAAAGCAAGCATTTTCCCTAATGTGCTTAAATTCCCTCTAGACTGCTTCTCCCCTTCATTTCCATGAATTCCCTCTAGACTGCCGCTCCCCTTCATTTCCATGGGTCAACCTCAGTATCTCTGACATACGCTTCTTAGTTTCTTTGTTGGCTGTAGATTTAGATGATTTTGGAGACTTACCTAGAGGATGTGATAAAGTACCACCAGACCTATTTTTGTATTCCAATGAATGTTTGGTAAAAGGAGTGGAAAAATCAGCATCTCTACAAATTCCTAGTCCTCCAGAACTATCTCTAGACCCATTCAATGAATTTTTCTTTCCATTAATGCTACTGAAGGAAGTAGAGACTTCCCCCAATCTGGAATGGTCTTTTGTTAAGTCTATGGTCAGACTTTCTCTCACTTACCTTGCAATCTCTCAAGAAATTTCCCTTGGATCTTTGGGTCCATCATGAATTCGACTCGTACACTCACCTGAGTATACTTAGAGTCATATTTCCTATTTTCTTTGAGTCCCATCTTAAGTCTTTCCTTCGCTTCCTCTAGAAAATTGCGAGTGTTAGCTCTTTCACTTTCACCTAGAATTTTAAAAGCAACTTGATATTGAGAAGAGTAGCTTGGTGGTGAAGTGGGTCTAACATTTTGAGCACTTCTAGGACCAAGATTTAATACAACTATCCTTGTTGGTAAAGAACAAGCATCACTCTTAACTGGGGCACCTGCTCCAGAGTATGGATTACCTTGATATTTTGAGCTTTTGACTCGCCATTCTTCATCTCTTCCTATCAAAAATGAGATTGTAAAGATTGAATTTGTATTGATAAGGTGGAGATGAAACTAGGGACAATTCCTGGGTGGAGATAAAACTAGGAAAAAATCCTAGATTATTTAACGTAGTAGATATGAACCCATAACACAAATACGTTATCCTGATTTCTGAGATCATTTTCTCCGAGAACTAGGGGATACTGATGCTTGATATATCAGAAACAATCTCATGTTTCTGGCCTGTGCTGACATCAGAAATTCTGCTTTGCATTTCTATCCTCTCTTTGTCAGAATCCATGGATGACACATGTATTGATGGAGACCTCAAAAGACTTCTAGTCGGGATATTTCCATTTTCATCTTCACGACCTGTATCAGATTGATGTCTAACTTGCAGTTCATTTTCTTCATCTCCATAATTGGTTTTGTTGTTTTTTATGGAGCTCTTAGGTTGGAAAATTGGTTTTTGGTCCTCATGCAAAGTAAGCATTTTCCCTAATGTGCTTAAATTCCCTCTAGACTGCTGCTGCCCTTCATTTCCATGAATTCCCTCTAGACTACCGCTCCCATTCATTCCCATGGGTCAACCTTAGTCTCTCTGACATACGTTTCTTAGCTTCTTTGTTGACTGTAGATTCAGATGAATTTGGAGACTTACCTAGAGGATGTGATGAAGTATCACCAGACCTCTTTGTGTAGTCCAATGAATGTTTGGTAACAGGAGTGGAAACATCAACATCTCTACAAATGCCTAGCTCTCCAGAACTATCTCTAGACCCATTCAATAATATTTTCTTTCCATTAATGCTAGTGAAGGAAGTAGAAACTTCCCCCAATCTGGAATGTTCATTTTTTAAACCTCTAGTCACACTTTCTCTCACTTGCCTTGCAATATCTCGAGCAATTTCCCTTGGATCTTTGGGCCCATCATGAATTTGACTCCTAACACTCTCCTGAGTATACTTAGAGTCACCCTTCATGGTTTCTTTGATTCCCATCTTAAGTCTTTCCCTCACTTCCTCTAGAAAATTGTGAGTGTTAGCTCTTTCACTTTCACCTAGACTTTTAAAAGTAGCTTGATATTGAGAAGAGTAGCTTGGTGGTGAAGTGGGTCTAGCATTTTGAGCACTTCTAGGTTTTAATACAACTATCCTTATTTGTAAAGAACATGCATCACTCTTAACTGGGGCACCTACTCCAGAGTATGTATTACCTTGATCTTTTGAGCTTCTTACTCACCATTCTTGATCTCTTCCTGTCGAAAATCTGCGACCTTTTTTCTTATGAAGTAGTTTATCATGTTTTTTACCTTCTTTGGAATAGTTTCCTTGACTAATATCCTCCTTTTTCAAAATCTCATGTGCAGTCATTACCTTTGATGATTTAATTTTTGGATTGTTTTTTCCTTCGGAATACATTTGTGAAGCAGACTGCAAATCCTGAAGATGCTTTGCAAACAAAGAATCTGGTTCTTGAAGGAATTTAAGGAACAAATCCTTGTTTGACTTCAATACTCATAGTGCATCAAGAAATTCTTTGGACTGCTGCAATGTCTCATCAGTGGCAAGATGTTTAGCATCAATGAACTTTTGGCGTACAAAATCCATCTTTGCCTCATTCAACATTTCATGAACAAGCATCTGTTTCTCAACTAACTCTATGCCAAGTTCATCTATCTGATCACTCTTTGAATGATAATGATGTGTTGAACATTGGAAAGCTTCAAACTCATTCTTGTATTCGTACATGTGCTTTCCCTGAGGTTGATCAGATGAAGGTGCCTTTTTTTTTCTATGATTAGGAGACTTTTACTGAGGTTTTGGGAAAGAAATCTCCTTTTACTGCAACTGTTTTATGTTTTACAATTGTTGATTAATATTTCTTTGTCAATCTATCGTACATGGATCGTTGGCTGGTTTTGTCGCATCTCTATGTTAATGTATTTGTATTTTAACTCTAGATTTAATCACATAAAAGATCCCATAAAACTATATGTAAATTTTTGAGTGCTTTGAGATTGTAGAGATTGAATTTGTATTGAAAAGGTGGAGATGAAACTAGGGACAAATCCTGGGTGGAGATAAAACCAAGAACAAATCCTAGATGATTTAACGTAGTAGATATGAACCCATAACACAAATAGGTTACCTTGATTTATTTGATCATTTTCTCCAAGAACCAGGGGAACCTGATATTGTGTGATATTGCCAGATGTCCGATTTAGTAGATATTTGATAGTTTTCTCTATTCATTTTAATCATGGTATTAGGGTGATTGTGCTTGTCTTAATCCTGAGCTTATTTCAAGGTTATATGGAGTATTCAATGGATATATAAATGTAAAGTGCATCTAATGTGTATTGAGTTATGACTTTGCTCTGTATATTGTAGATTTGGACATCTAATGGATATGTAAATATAAATTGCATGAAGCCATGACTTTGTTCATGAAATGGTGACTTTACATAATCCACATAAACTTAGGGATAATTTTATTGAATAAAGCAATATAATACTTAGATTCCAATCTAGTAAACTGCAATTTTCGTGACGATGAAAAATTGTAAACTGCACGACATTTATTACAAACATTTCATCACTATCATTGGAATCTGAAATCTTAATCTATCACTCTATCATTCATACTTTGCTCCACTCAAACTGTCACTCATAACCATTTCACTTTGTTTACTGTCACGGCTGACAACTTGCAAGCTTGTTTATCGTCAACAACATTTAAGCATTTAAAAGATAAAGATGAACACTTTATTTTGACCTGTCAAGTAAACTAACTCAAAATAAATATTTTAGTGTCTAATACTATAGGGACATTAAAGTGAGTGAAATAACAAAGGTAGCTAATCTGTAAATAAACTACCTGCATTATATCAAATTTGAGTTTATTTTGAGGTACATTATATCAAATTTGAGTTTATTTTTCGAAATTGCAATTTTCATTATATAAAATTCCACATAACAAAAGCAACACCACGGTTGTTTTCTTTTAGTACATTTCCTATTTGTAATCGTGCTTATTCTGTGCTTTATGAGAAGCATGAATTGTCAGAAGAATTTCCTTTTAAAAAATAAATCGCATATACTTTCACTTTAAAGTTGGAATTTCTCATACACTTTTAGCATGTGGTCACAATGCCGTATGACCCACTGCGTGGCAACGTAAATGGATGTCCGTTAAAAGTCAGAATTCGCACAACAATTTTCTTTAGAAGAAGTAAGAAATCGCATATGCTTTCACTTTAAAGTTGGAATTCGCATAAGCTTTACCATCTGTGCAGAATGCCCCTCCTGCACGGCAATATTATGCTTATTCTTTGCTGATGATTCGTATACACTTTCCACTTTAGCCATCTGAGGGGCAGAATGCCGGATGCCCTTCCTGTGCGGAATGCTATTTGAGTGATTGCTGATCCTTACATTTCCAGCTACACTCCATTCCTCTCCCTGCCTCTCAAATTTTTTCGCCCCTCAAGATTTGGTTGCAATTGCTGCATGGTTGCCTTACAGAAGCAAAGAGCATACAGAAGTTATTTTTTAATTACCTCTCTCAAGCTCTTCATAGAGAGTTTTCAATGTCTGCCAGTGCTGACCACATTGTCAACACAGATCCGATTCCAGCTGTGACCGCAGAAGAGTGAAGGCAACCGTTATCTCAACATGAAGCGTGGGCAACCAGTTGTTCAGAAGATTTTTTTTCAAGGACAACCCTGTGCTCAGAATATTGTGGACGAGTGTAAAGGTTTTCGTTTTGCCATAATCTTAGTGGACGCAGCAATGAGCGGGAAAAACAGAGTAGATGAATGGAAGACTTTATCATTTTCAAGAAGAAATGCAGATTCTTCTTCTCCAGATACTATGCACCCTGAACTCTATCCACTATTAAGATAAAGTTAGGATGCATTGCCCAATTCAGAGGTCAAGAATTGCTTCTTCTATTTTGCTATGTATCCTAATGATGAAAATAATTATATTTCTTAATTTTTTTTATATTAAAAAAAAAAAAAGTGTATTATTAACAAATAATACACAATCATTTTTTTAATATAAAAAAAAAATTATGAAATATAAATTTGTTCATCTTTGAAATAAATAGCACAATAGAGGAAACAGTTCTTGACATCTGAATTGGGCAGTGCATCATAACTCTATTTTAATAGCGGATAGAGTTCCGGCTGCAGAATATCAGGAGAAGAAGAATTTGAGTTTCTTCTGGAAGATAAAGAAGTCTTCCATTCATCTACTCCGGTTTCCCACCTCATTGCTGCAGCCACTAAGATTATGGCTAAACTAAAATCTTTTATTTTAAGAATGGTATTTTATTAAGCGGGAGATAATATTTCATTATTAATATTGTTATTGCTAAATTAATTGTATAGAATAAGAAAGTGGAATGCATATTCAGTGTAAAAGATGTTAAGTTTTATAGATTTATTATAATTGAATTTTTAATTAAAATAAATATAAAAGAAAATCTCTAATGTAAATATATTTTCATGAAAGTTTATTTTTGGATATTTTTAAGGTTTAAGTTTTTATCATATATAAAATTATCAAATTATTATTTAAAATTATCATATATAAAATTATCAAATTATTATTTAAATTTTTAAAATATTTTTAACCAATAGTTTAGAGGGATAATATTTCTTCACATTCTAACTTTTTTAGAGTGCAAAATACAATATGTTATTTTTTATTGTTTAAATTGTAATTTTTTATTGTTTAAATTGTAATTTTGAATGCTAAGTAGAATATATATGAGACTAAATAAAATTTTCAACCATAATTATTAATAATTTTGTTTTCCTATATAGATATAGATGAAGTTGATATGACATAAATTAATTAACATGAATCTTCAAATATTTTATTTAATGTTGAAATATTTTGGAAAAGTACAAGATTTAAACCTCTAATCTACACATTTTTTTACTTCTAATTACTTTACAATATATATATTTTAATAATTATAACAAACAATATTTTTCTACTATTTAGAATATATTTTATAATTTTTATTATCATTTTAAAGGGGCACATACAACAAACTTACACATCTCCTCTTGCTGGGTTGTAGAATGAGCTTCTTGGCTCAATGACCATAACATTTCCATTAATAGTTTCCATAACATCTCCATTGAATAGGTTTTTAGTTTTGGAATGTTTAATTCTTCAATTGTAAATAGAACTAAAGATGATGCTTTGGATATGTGTATGGATGCTCTTGATATGACAAAAGACAAAGTCACCGGCCTAGATCCATCTTAACTCCACATCTATCAAGTGAAGAGAGGGATCAAATATCTCGAAATATGCTAAATATTTTTGAGATTAACTTGGTAATTTTATTTTTATTTTTTCTTAGTTATCTCAGTTTGTTGAGATGATAAATATTGTTAATAACTTTAATGATGAAAAATAATGAATTTTTTTTTTTAATGCAAAGTGACAATAATAATGTTGAAAGATAGAAAATGTGAATAATAAGAATGTACTCATGTTACAAATAGTTTTCATTGTGATCAATCTCAAACTATTCTCTTCTAATATTCTTATTGTCACCCTTTCTGACAGCAACAAATTTGAATTCGGGCCCCACAAGGAGAGCTGGTCTCTACGGTAGCTCTGTCAGCATTTCTCTTGAATTAACTTTGTTCATCTCTCAACTCTTTTGTAATTTTATTTATCAATTTCAGAGAAATTGACAAATAAATACATTAAGCACACTTTGGGTTATAATCCGTCGGCTTATATTAATAACCTGATATCAATAAAACACTTTAATACGCCCTAGGTTCCGAACCCACACACACAATCGACGGGATCAATTATATACATACACGAATACCTTAGGTTAACCTTCGAGCATCTCTGAGGGCGATCATCGTTCGATGGCCAGCCTCCAGATCGGACGGCGTACGTGAATATCGCGCTGACTTAACCGTCGATCGTTAGCGGGTGATGAGAGTGGTTTTCTAGACTGCTTAAGGCCACGTGTCAGCCAGTCTATGGGATCGCTCCAAATTCTCAAATACAGCTTATCCCGCAAAGGCGGTGCGATCAAACCCGCTTCGGTTTTTGAACAGTGATTGACCAAGGGCTAAACCAGGGTTACGCCATTCCTTTCTATTCACTCCGGTTCACTAACTCAGGGTTTGACCTCGGTTCAGGAATTTTCAATTAACAACAAAACAATCTATTTCTCTTATAAGCGGGTTCTTCCACTACGACCAGAAGTCCACAGTTCTATGGCAACCACACTACAGGTGCGCTCTTTCAAAGACTCGAGTCATGCACACGGCTCGACGCCTACAGTAAGATCCAATACATCCTTCAAGGTTTCTTACAGGGTCTATCTCAACGGAGCTAATTGCGACCATTCAAGAGAAATCTACAATCGAAAATGGACAGAGAGGCATGCGGAGATTATACAGCAACTCAATTCAAAAATTATACACAAAACAGTGTTCAATCGCCTCACAATTAAACAAATTCCCTCACAAATATCAATTCAAGACAATTTGATAATCAACGAGCACTGAAATTTATTCAACCGGAAGCAATTGCTTAACACACAAGTTTACTGCGGAAATCTCTTCTCTTCAATACATTCGGGGGACACAATTTATATGAATTACAATGTGTCTCTTCATTTCCTCGGTGACAACCGTTTATCTTCTAACAAAACTTAATTACATTATTCGAATAACTGAACAGGACAGATGGACTGAACCAAACTATTCGACTTCTACTGACTCTAACTGACCTAAATGCAACAGACAGCTAAGGTATTGACACCTTGTTGTTTACAATTTCAAATGATTTGGAACCCTCCTAGCCACAACATGTGGACAAAACCTCCTACATTGTTGGCTAGCATCTAATGTCCCTGCATCAGACTCCCGAGGGCAATTTTCTTCATGGACTCCTGTCCATGAGCTCTTCCACTGATCTGCCTATCTTCTGCAACATTTATTCAGTCATCCAAGTGGCATCTTCCTCTGGCTGGTCCTTCCACTTGATCAAGTACTGAAAGTACTCTTGTCCTCTGGTCTTCTTGAACACTCTTTTATCTAATATATTCTCTAGCTGCAGTGGTTGTGTTGGAGGTAGTTGCTTTGCCCACTCAATCTGTTCCTTGTCTGTTGGTCCCTCTTATACACCATCATCTTCATACTTGTACAGATCTGCAACATTAAAAATGGGAGATATTCCAACATCAGGAGGCAATTCAATCTCATAAGCATTTGCAGAAAACTTTCTAAGTGTCTTGCATGGCCCAATCTTTTTGAAATTCAGTTTGTTATACTGCTTCTTTGGGAATCTCTCCTTTCTCAAGTGTGCCAAAAACCGGATCTCCACTTCAAAATGCTGGACTTCTTTTTTGCTCAGATTACTCTGCCTTGAAGGCTGCTTTGTTTCACTTGTTCGAGTATGGCTTGGATCTGCGAAGAAAATTCCTCTAGCCAGTAGCTCCTTAGTGCCTTTCCCAGGTTGTCTTTCTGATATTCCTCTGGGGTGCATTCCATAAACAATATGGAATGGACTACTTTTTGTCTTTTTTGGTGAGTCACATTTATGTGCATATTTTCTGAGGGAAAATGGTCATTAGCAGGATGCTCTCTGAACTTCTCAATAAATTTCCCGAGACTCTATTCACTACCTCGGTTTGTCATCATTACGGGGATGATAAGGCAGTGAAACTCATTTTGGTACCAAGTTTCTTCCACAGTGTCCTCCAAAAATGTGTTGAGAATGCAACAAGATGATGGAGCTTAGTGAAAATAAGTCGCCTTCACTAAGTGGGCCCGCAGGCTATTTTTGGCGCAAAGTCTATTTTTAGACTATGTCTATTTTTAGACATATGGATCATGGTCTATGAGTTGCAGGATGCTATTTATGGATGGTTGGTCAAGTTGGTAAAAATAGATGGACCTCTATTTTTAGACATACTGGGCGGAGTCTATTTTTAGACTGCCAGTCTAAAAATAGATTAGTCGAATATTATTAGCTCTTAATAATATTTGGACTATAAACATTATCTTATCCTCTTGGAGCACTTCAGTTCGAGCTACGGATGTGGCACATGCAGCTGACAGAAGGAATTACGCTATTCCTAGGGTTTATTTGGACTATTGCATGGTTGACTTCAGTTGGAACTCATGTGGCAGAGTTTGGTGGAGTTGATGAGACAGTTGATGGAGTTGTGTTCGGTTTAACTTAGTTGAACTAGTTGTATTTAGTCTAACTGATAAATACACTAGTGATGAGTGGTGTGAATTAATTATTAACTCATAAATCAACTAAAGAACACATCAGTTAACTGCAATGCATGGACAGTTCAGTGGAGACCAGTGTTAGAGGTGGGTGAAAGGGTGAGTCTACTATCAGTTGTGACTATAGCTGTGTATGAGATTTGCACACACATTGATTGAGATTGCCAATGAGGATTGCGCAGTACAAGCCAGTGGGATTCGAACTTGGATCTCATCATTATTCATCTTGGATTGCGCAGTAGAGGCAGGCAGACAGGTGGAGGAGATTTGAACTTGTGACTTGTTCATATCTAAGCTAGTTTGTGTGTAGCATGTGAGATAGTGCTGAGAGTTGTGAGGAGCTTTGTGCTATGTATTGTTACATGTTCTCTATCATTATAATATACAGATAGTTGGGGGTTTTCAGCTGTAAGCTTTCCCCATTACATACTGTGTTATATGTGTGCTTGATTATGTTTTAATGTGCACATGCGACTGCTTCTAATTTCTGCAAATTGATGATCAATTGTAGAAGAGGTTATGTATTATGCATGAAGCTCAAATAGTGTGTAATAAGGATAATCTCGGTGAATAATTAATCTATTATTCAAAATTTCTACATGGTATCGGAGCGAAAATTGATCATCGGATCTATTACAATGATTACAATTTATTTCGGTAGACAGAGTCTGTAAGCGGGCCAGGTAGCCTCTGGATCCATCCTTTCTTTGAAAGGTGATATATCCAGTAAATGCCCTTCATCTTCCATGAAATACTTTGTTCTCATAGATCAGAAGCGGTTGAGTTTTGATCTGGTGGAATTCGAATTTGCAGCAGTGTTTTCTTGGTGTCGAAGTCAAAATGTCTTTCAACGGATTGCGATTGGAGTATGCCCTTGAAGGTAGCTCGAATTATATTGCATTTAAAGACAAGATGGAGGCGGTGTTAGATGACAATGGGTTGAAGGAGTTCATAGATGCTGAAGTACCAAAGCCTACTGATGCTGCTCAAGTTGAGGCTTGGAAAAAGAAGACAGCAAAGTGTCGAAGGATTCTATTGGAGGGCGTGAAGGATCACATTGTATCCAGCCTGCATGGAAAAGCTTCTCCATACTTGATGTGGAAAGCGTTGAAAGATTTATTCCAAAGCAAGAGCGACCTGAGGAAGTTGGCGCTCAAGGATAAACTTAGAAACATAAAGATGGAGAAAGGCGATAGTATGCCCAAGTACCTCACGAAGTTCATCCAATGCAGGGATGAGCTGGGAAGTGTGGGGGTGACTGTAGATGATGAGGACTTGGTGAGCTTGGCTCTCCTTGGTCTTCCGAAGAGTTGGCATTCCTATCAGGATTCTGTCAATGGTCGGGAGAAATTGCTAGGATGGGAGCGACTTTGGTCAGATCTTGTGCAAGAGGAGATAAGGCGGAGTACTAGGGACAGATCTTCATCAAAGGCATCTGATGAAGAGAATTGCACTTTGGCTGCCAAAGAAAAGAAGGGGAAGAGCAAGAAAGCTTCTCATTCAGGTGCGAAAGGCAAGAAGCAGGACATGTCCAAGGTGAAGTGCTTTCACTGTCACCAGCACAGACATTATGCCACAAATTGTTCGCAGAAGAAGAAAAATAAGAAGGCTGCTGGATCTGTAGTGGGAGAGGCCTTAGCCTCGCAATTTGAGTTGGATTTTTCGCTGATCGCATGCTTGGTATCAAGTGTGATGGGTTCAGTTTGGTTCTTGGACAGTGGTGCATCTTTTCACATGACAGGAGATCGAGATTTGTTTTCTGATCTGGATGAGAAAGATCTTGGAGTGCACATCGAGATGGGTGATGATGGTAGATACATAATCCTATTTGCATTCATTTCCTTTGAGAGGGAGTCTGGTAAACCCTTTGTATTGAAGGAAGTGATGCATGTTCCAGGATTGAAGAAGAATCTTATCTCTGTGGTGATGTTAGAAGACAAGGGATATGATGTTGTCTTCAGCAAAGGAAAGGCTTTCCTGCACAGTAAGACAACTGGAGAAACCCAGAAGATAAGGGTTCGAGTCAAGAACCTTTATCAATTGCAAGTGGATGGCTGCGAAGCAATGGCATGCAAGGCAGAAGGAGTGGTGAGCTGGGATGATGGCGAGCTGTGGCACCTGAGATTGGGCCACCTTCACCATGGAGCTTTGAAAATACTGCAGCAGATTTCTACTGGGCTTCCTAAATGCACTCTTGCGCAGTTAGATCAGTGCAAGGGGTGTACCTTGGGAAAATTTGTGAAAGCCACCTTTCACGAGAAGGATAGTCATGCCAAAACGATCCTTGAGAGAATTCACACAGACTTGTGTGGACCTTTCTTAGTAGCTTTGACAGCAAAGCATAGGTACTATGTGATCTTTGTTGATGATTATTCTCGGAAGTGCTGGATCTTCTTCATGCAGAAGAAGAGCGAGACATACTCAAAGTTCTGTGAGTTCAAGGCGCTGGTGGATAAGGAATCAGGGAAGCAGGTGAAGGCTCTTAGGAGCGACAATGGTGGTGAATTCATCTTTGGCGAATTCAAGGACTTTTGCAGGACATAAGGAATTCGAAGAGAGCTCATAGCACCTCATAACCCACAGCAGAACGGGGTTGCTGAGCGGAAGAACAGAACGATCGTGGGTGCTGCACGGGCGATGTTGCATGATCAGGGCCTACCCATTCACTTGTGGGCAGAGGCATGCATCGCAGCATATGTGCGTAACCGTTGTGTCCCCACAAGATACTTGGTATGAAAGTACACCCGAGGAGGCGTTTCCGGTAAGAGGCCTGATATTTCCCATTTGAGGATTTTTGGTTCACCTGTTTACATTCATGTGACGAAGGATGCCAGGAAGAAGCTGGAGCCGACCGCAGAGGTTGGGATATTTGTGGGGTACACTGATACGCCCCACAAATATTGTGTGTATTTGCCAGATAGTCGCAAGACTGTTGTGCGATAGGATATCAAATTTCAGGAGGATAAAGCCATGAAGTGTTAGCTTGAGAGAGAGCCACACTTGCATGCAGACGAGGAGCTACTAGTTCCTAAGGATGAGTCTCAGGATGTGGATCAGTCACAAGATGAGGTTCATGGAGTGGAAGAGACCACTCATGTAGCGCCAACCATTAGAGGGCGGAAGCGCACTACAGAAGCTGAGCGACTGGATCAAGATGCAGAGAAGGTTGTAGGACCACCTACAACATAGCGCAGACAGAGACAGTCACCGGACCGGTACACTGGATACATGGCTCTTGTGAGCAAATGTGTCGTGACAGAGCCATCCTCTTTCGAGGAAGCTGTGGAGGACCTCGCATGGGTAGATGCCATGGTGGAAGAGTATGATTCGATTGTCAGAAACAGTGCATGGGAGATTGTCCCGCGACCGGAAGGGAAATCAGTGGTGGGTTCGAGATGGATCTACAAAGTGAAGCAGGCGGCTGACGGAAGTGTGGAGAAGTACAAGGCAAGATTTGTTGCCCGAGGCTTCTCATAGATAGAGGGGATCGATTATGAGGAGACTTTTGCACCTGTCGCAAGGTACTCTTCCATACGGACGATCCTAGCTCTCTCAGCGCAGATGGGGTGGCACATCCATCAGATGGATGTGAAGACTGCGTTCCTCAACGGAGTCATTGAGGAGGAGGTGTACATAGAGCAACCCGAAGGTTTCGAGATCTTCAGCAGTGAGTCGCATGTGTGCAGACTCAAGAGAGCACTGTATGGGTTGAAACAAGCACCTCGTGCTTGGTACACACGGATAGACAGTTATTTCACCGGAATTGGATTCTCCAAGAGTGAGGCGGATCCTAACCTGTACCAGATTGTGGTGGAGGGGAAGTTGCTGATCATTGTACTGTATGTAGATGATCTGATTTTGACGGGTGATGAGCCGTTGATACTTTCATGCAAGGAGGATCTTGCTAGAGAGTTTGAGATGAAGGACTTGGGCCTCCTTCATTATTTCCTGGGATTGGAAATTTGGCAGCGCAGTGATGGACTGTTTGTTTCTTAGGGTAAGTATGCCCAGGAGATACTGGAGAAGTTAAACATGCATGGCTACAAGCCTGTTGATACTCCTCTTGCTGGAGGTTGGAGGAAGGAGGATGCTACTTCAGCGGAGGTAGTGGATGCCATTGTTTATCGACAATTGGTGGGGTCGCTTATGTATTTGGTCAATACATGACCCGATATATGCTATGATGATAACCAACTTTCGCAAGCTATGGTTAAGCCTACCAAGCTCTTCTGGAAGGCAGGAAAGCATGTATTACGTTATCTTAGAGGCACATCGGGATATGGCTTGTGGTACAGACAGGAGGATGAGGTGAAGCTATGTGGCTTCACGGATGCAGATTGGGCAGGGAGCCCAACGGACAGAAAGAGCACATCTGGAGGGATCTTTAGTATCGGGTCGACAACAGTTTCTTGGTATAGCAGGAAGCAGAGATCCGTGGCACTCAGTTCAACAGAGGCTGAGTATATGGCAGCAAGCTTGGCTGCATGCAAGGCCATATGGATGAGGAAGATCCTGGTCGGGTTGTTCGGGTCACACTTGGAGCCTACTATGATTTATTGTGATAACCAGAGTTGCATTAAACTCTCATCTAATCCATTATTTCATGATAGATCCAAACACATCAACATCATGTACCATCATATCAGAGATTGTGTGCAGCGGAGAATCATGTTACTTTCATACATTCCCACGGAGGATCAGGATGCTGATATCTTGACGAAGGCGCTCACCAGGAGAAAATTCGAATACCACAGAGGCAAGATAGGGGTTGCAGATAATACATATCTTGTTGAGAGGGATTTTTGAAAATGCAACAAGATGATGGAGCTTAGTGAAAAGAAGTCGCCTTCACTAAGTGGGCCCGCAGGCTATTTTTGGCGCAAAGTCTATTTTTAGACTATATCTATTTTTAGACATATGGATCATGGTCTATGAGTTGCAGGATGCTATTTATGGATGGTTGGTAAATTTGGTAAAAATAGATGGACCTCTATTTTTAGACATACTGGGCGGAGTCTATTTTTAGACTGCCAGTCTAAAAATAGATCAGTCGAATATTATTAGCTCTTAATAATATTTGGACTATAAACATTATCTTATCCTCTTGAAGCACTTCAGTTCGAGCTACGGATGTGGCACATGCAGCTGACAGAAGGAATTACGCTATTCCTAGGGTTTAGTTGAGCTATTGCATGGTTGACTTCAGTTAGAACTCATGTGGCAGAGTTTGGTGGAGTTGATGAGACAGTTGATGGAGTTGTGTTCAATTTAACTTAGTTGAACTAGTTGTATTTAGTCTAACTGATAAATACACTAGTGATGAGTGGTGTGAATTAATTATTAATTAATTCACTAATTATTAACTCATAAATCAACTAAAGAATACATCGGTTAACTGCAATGCATGGACAGTTCAGTGGAGACCAGTGTTAGAGGTGGGTGAAAGGGTGAGTCTACTATCAGTTGTGACTATAGCTGTGCATGAGATTTGCACACACATTGATTGAGATTGCCAATGAGGATTGTGCAGTACAAGCCAGTGGAATTCAAACTTGGATCTTATCATTATTCATCTTGGATTGCGCAGTAGAGGCAGGCTAACAGGTGGAGGAGATTTGAACTTGTGACTTGTTCATATCTGAGCTAGTTAGTGTGTAACAATTGGAGATAGTGTTGAGAGCTTGTGAGGAGTTTGTGCTATGTATTGTTACATGTTCTCTATCATTATAATATACAGATAGTTGGGGGTTTTCAGCTGTAAGATTTCCCCATTACATACTGTGTTGATATGTGTGCTTGATTATGTTTTAATGTGCGCATGCGACTGCTTCTAATTCCGCAAATTGATGATCAATGGTAGAAGAGATTATGTATTATGCATGAAGCTCAAATAGTGTGTAATCAGGATAATATTGGTGAATAATTCATCTATTATTCAAATTTCTACAAAATGGCCCACAAATCTGGTGTCTCTGTTTGAAAAAATACTCTTGGGCAACCCATGCAACCTAACAACTTCTTTGAAAAACAAGTTAGCAACATGGGTGGCATCACTAGTTTTATAACATGGGATAAAATGTGCCATTTTTGAAAATTTGTCCACTACAAAAAAGACTACATCATTCCCTCTCTGAGTCTTAGGCAATCCTAGAACAAAATCCATACTCACCATGTCCCAAGGCCTATCTGGAATAGGCAAGGGAGTGTACAATCCTGCATTTTGGCTCCTTCCTTTGGCGTATTGACAGATTTTGAAATTTTTCACAAAATTGTCCACTTCTGCTCTCATCTTGGGCCAATAATAGAAGTGACTCAGCTGCTCATAAGTTTTATCAGTACCAAAGTGTCCAGCAAGTCCACCACTATGCTTCTCCTTGATCAAATTTTCTCTCATGGAACATTTTGGTACACACAGTTGGTTTCTTCTGAATAGTAAGTCCTCCTGCAAGAAATAATACAGCCACTGGCTTCTATCTGTTAGAACAGGGTTACAACATGCCTCAATTGCTTCCTTAAAATCTGAATCTGTTTTATACAGTTCTTTGAGAAAATAAAATCCTACAACTTCAAAATTGGTTTCTTGAACAAGCATGTGCCTCCTACTCAAAGCATCAACTACTTTATTTGCCTGGCCACTTATATGTTTCAAAACAAAGTTAAAAATTTGGAGATACTCAACCCATTTGGCATGCTTATGATTTAACTTGGGATGCTGTACAATGTACTGCAAAGCATGATTATTAGAATATAATACAAATTCTTTGGAAATGAAATAATGCCTCCACTTTTTCAATGCCCGAACAACTGCATAGAATTCCTTCTCATAAGAGGAATAATTCCTTCTGGTGTCATTTCTATTTTTACTAAAATAAGCTACAGGCCTATCATCTTGACTCAGCACAGCTCCAATGGCTTCTCCACTGGCATCACACTTCACTTGAAATGGTTTAGTAAAATCAAGCAGAATCAAAACAGGCTTTTCAGTTATCTTTTGCTTCAAAGTTTAAAGTTTCTTTCTGCTTCAGCAGTCCATTTAAATGGCTGTTTGCTCTTTTTTATTGTCTCAATGATGGGTGCATTAATCTTACTGAAGTTTCTTATAAATTTCCTGTAAAAACTGGCAAGTCCATGGAAACTTCTTACCTCAAAAACATTTCTGGGTGAAGGCCACTCCACAATTGCCTTAACATTTTCTGGGTCCATCTTCAATCCTTCCGCAGAGACAAAAAAGCCCAAATACACCAACTCTTCCTTCATGAATGAGCATTTATTTAAGTTTATCAGCAGTTTCTCTTGGTGCAGCTTCTTCAAGACAGAATTAAGATGCCTTAAATGTTCTTCTTTGGTTTTGCTGAAAACTAATATATCATCCAGATACACTATCACAAATTTACCAATGAATTCTTTCAATACTTCATTCATAAGTCTCATGAAAGTGCTAGGTGCATTTGACAACCCAAAAGGCATTACCATCCATTCATACAGTCCTTCATTCGTTTTAAAGGTAGTTTTCCACTCATCACCCTCTTTTATTCTAATCTGATGATATCCACTTTTTAAATCTATCTTTCAAAAAATATTTAGCACCACTCAAACAATCCATTAAATTTTCAAATCTGGGCAAAGGGAATCTGTTCCTGATTGTTATCTTATTGATTTCTCTGGAATCAATACACATCCTCCAGCCTCCATCTTTCTTTGGGCTCAATACTGCTTGTACTGCACATGGACTCAATCTTTCTCTGATCAGCCCCTTGTACACCAATTCCTGTACTTGTTTCCTGATTTCCTCATTTTCTGTGGGAGTCATTCTATAGGCTGCCTTATTTAGCAGATTTGAACCAGGGATAAAATCTATCTGATGGCTGATCTTCCTCACAGGTGGAAGCTCATCAGGTAGATCATCCACAACAATGTCACAATAACTGTCTAACATCTCTTGGATTTCTATTGGAAAATCATAAATCTTTGTAGAAGTAAGAACTACCTTAGGCTTGCAAAATAAAGAAAAGCTTACCTCTTCTTCTTCAATCTACTGTAGATATTCCTTCCCACTCAGCAATAAGGTCTTTGGATCAACCACCTTGCTTGATGGCTCTCCTTCTTCCATGGGTATCAATGTATGATGTACCCCGTCCTTGAAGAACTTGTAAGTGTTATTCTTGCCATCATGCACTGCTGCTCTGTCAAACTGCCAAGGTCTACCCAGCAGTATGTGACACACATCCATGGGCATCACATCACACATGACTTTGTCTTTGTAGCTGCCCATTTGCAGCTCTATCTCACACTGTTCTTTTACAATCAGCTGGTGCCCTTTATGCAGCCAGGACACCCTCGCTTTGGGCGCACATTATTTTGTCTTCGGCGCCTTCAATTTCTCTATTACCTCAGTGGAAACCGCATTTTCTCAGAAGTCACTACCTACTGTCGACTAGTCAAATATCGGACTTTTCATATGTTCAAAAAGTCTTCCTTTTGTATGTGCTCGCTGACCCTTTGGCTGTTTCAACAGAATTTATTAACCAGTCAAGGACTCTCCCCTCTCTGGTAGAATTTCTTCTTCAATTTCTGCCTCTTCCCTAGCCTGGGAAACAACAACATTCCTTGGACCAGCACCCACATTCACTGGGCACTAATAGTGATTGTGTCCCACTGTCTGACATCTATAGCACCTCAATTCTCTACCTCTGCCTCTGCCCCCTCTTCTTCTGTAAGAACCCCTTCTGCCTCTTGCATCACCCTATGTAGATGCATTCTGAGGTGAGCTACTGTTAGCTCCATCTCTAGGTGTAGTAGGCTTTCCTCTACCAACCTAACTTCCCCTTCCACGGAAAGTATCTCTCCCTTTGGCAAACTACTTCCTCAGGAGTTTCTCCTCTACTTTCAAGGCCATCTAATAGGTCTCTTCAACTGTCTTAGGAGATAGAAGACCAATTTCATATTGGATCTCCAGCTTGAGACCATTCACATATCTGGCAGTCTTCTCTGGTGTTTCTTGAAATTGCCCAGCTCTTATGCTTACTTTATAGAATTCTTCTGTGTATTCCTTTACTGTCAGCAACCTCTGTCTCAGGTTCTGCATTTGCCTAAACAATGTTAGCTAATAATCACTAGGCAAGAATTTACCTTTCAACTTAGCCATCATTTTGGTCCAGCTTTTGATAGGCTGCTTGCCAGCTCTCCTCCTTTCTGCTTGCACTCCATCCCACCAAAGTGCAGCATGTCCCTTCAACTTTGTTACTACAAACCTGACCTTCTTATCTTCGCTCATCTCTTCATAGTCAAAGCACTTGTTCATTTCATTAATCCAGTCCACTAGCTCCTCTGGATTCAGTCCTCAAAACTTTATACTTCAATCTTGGGATTAACTGCAGACCCCAGAACAGTTCTGAGGAGCCTCATGTAAGGAGGAACCTCAACAATTTCTCCAGCTTCTTCTATCTCAGGTTCAGTGATGTCTTCAGGATCTCTGGGCTGTCTTCGCTCTATGGCATCCATTCTGGCTTGGACCCTCTGCAAGGTCTCCAACACTTCTTCATTGGCAACAGGTCTCCTTCTGCCAGCACCTTGATGTAGGAAAACCCTGCTTTTACCCACATTCTCACCACTCTCATGCATATACAAAATGCATCTCCAAATCTTATCCCAAATAAAACTTCAAGTCTTAGCAATTTACAATCATACATGCGGAAGCTTTCTCTTTCAATTATGATTTTATGGTTATGAACCATACAAACCCAGATTTCAATCGACTCTCAGCCATTATCTATATAGCTTTTCATTTAACATTCAATTGTGCAAAATTTTTGTTTCAACCAAACTTCAATACGATAGTCCTTTTGAAAAACCATATGTGTTCATTTCTTATTGATGTACATATGGTCAATTGGCAATATAACTCCCAACGCCCATAAACACAACCATTGTATCAACCACATAATGCAAGTAACCATGCAACTAACATACCTTCCCAATCGATCACCGACAATGTGATTTTGACCAAGCTATGGACTGCGCATTCGTGGCATTCAACTATACAATGCATTTTTTTTTTAATGGATCGCACAAGCAATCTGCACCTTCGATTATGACTGCATTCTTAATGAATCACACAAGCAATTTGCACCTTCGATTATACCAACCACAGTGTCCAAATTTATGTATCAGTAAGGTATAAACAGATACTTATAGATTGTCCCAATCTCAACGCTACGGGTTCTGATTGCATAATTCCGTTGCCAATGTAACAACGATTTATGTTCCCACTATCGCTGGAAATTATAGCCACGCAACTTCACATTTAAATTCAAAGCTGACTTTCACAATTTACTAACTCTCCATCCATCCGAAGATGGGAATTCTTTGCAATTGAATTTCTGCAATCCTCTTCTCCTACGATCAGAAGGTCTTCATCATGCACTTGCGACATTTCAATTAACTCACAGGTCGACTTTAAAACTTCACTATGGTGCCTCTGCCATTGATCGATTCACTGTTCCATCGATTCAAAATAGACAGAGTCTAAAAACAATTCTGCGCCTCTTATGTAAGAGACTTCATCACACGTTTTGGTCAGAACCTGCGTCCAAAAACCTTTGACAGGCCCAACTTCTTTGTGCGTTGCTGAGTGTCTCCTTAGCACGATGGCTCGGCTTCACCTGTAGCATATAATATGTCAATACAATTAACTCAGAATTTATTTCAAACTTCAATTCATGTGTCGATTGATTAATCGATTCTTATGTAACATCGTTGTTCTCATGCGCTGCCTCACATTGAGAATACAACTCTTCAACGCTGTATATATTCTATATATTACAATCTGCAATTTAACCAATGCACTATGCAAATAGTGAAACCGATTTCTTCAAAGCCGATATGAAAATACCCATTTGAATTGAACTTCAATTCAACCCTCCTCCACGATGATCGATCCCTTTTCTTGCGTCTTCTTCAACAAATGCAGATTTAATTCAACCCAAGCATGAATCGATATTAACTTAAAATTGATTCTCTCCTCATATGATTATTTCACAGAAATTCAAACATTCTTTAAACCGAATTTAACCAACAACATATATAATTCACACAGAAATTCCAAAACAAATTCCTCATCGATATAATCAAATGCAATCAATTACAAAACCCTTCTTGGTTCATGGTCAGATTTCCAAATCAATGGCCCTTTTACAAAAGTCCGTAGGCTTACAAACTTTGCTATCCAAACCTCACCTCTAATCACTCTATTCTTCCTGATCTATTTGGCCTTTGAGGCTCATTAATTTATACAAATTGAATTGAACCAATTTAGGTTCAAATCCCTTTAATCACTCAACAAAGTCTTCAAATATCTCAACACCCCTACAATCTAGATTTTATCCCTAAAATCTTGAAACTAAATCTATCTTTGGATTCATAATTAACTCTAAATATAATTTCCCTCATGTTCTCCAAATCATTTGGGAACATTAACAAATCCTCACAATAATTAATTAAAAATATCATTTAATCACTCAAAAACCCTATTAATATTTACATAAATTTAATATTTCCACACATACATAAGACCCCTTAGTTTAAATAAAATACAAAGTATTTTTCGAATCTAATGCTCCTGCATCACACCTCTACCAACTCGGATTGCCATGTTAATTCTCTGCAAAAAAAACACAAAAACACGCTCTGATACCATAATTGACAGCAACAAATTTGAATTCGAGCCCCACAAGGAGAGCTGGTCTCTACGGTAGCTCTGTCAACATTTCTCTTGAATTAACTCTGTTCATATCTCAACTCTTTTGTAATTTTATTTATCAATTTCAGAGAAATTGACAAATAAATACATAAAGCACACTTTGGATTATAGTCCGTCGGCTTATATTAATAAACCGATTTCAATAAAACACCTAAATACGCCCTAGGTTCCGGACCCACACACACAATCGACGGGATCAATTATATACACACGCCAATACCTTAGATTAACCTTCGAGCATGTCTGAGGGCGATCATCGTTCCATGGCTAGCCTCCAGATTGGACAACGTATGCAGATATCACACTGACTTAACCGTCGATCGTTGTCACGCGATGAGAGTGGTTTTCCAGACCGCTTAAGGCCACGTGTCAGCTAGTCTATGGGATTGCTCCAAATTCTCAAATACAGCTTATCCCGCAAAGGTGGTGCGATCAAACCTACTTCGGTTTTTGAACAATGATTGACCAAGGGCTAAACCAGGGTTACACCATTCCTTTCTATTCACTCCGTTTCACTAACTTAGGGTTTGACCTCGGTTCAAGATTTTCAATTAACAACAAAACAATCTATTTCTCTTATAAGCGGGTTCTTCCACTACGACCAGAAGTCCACAGTTCTATGGAAACCACACTACAGGTGCGCTCTTTCAAAGACTCGAGGCATGAACATGGCTCGACGCCTACAGCAAGATCCAATACATCCTTCAAGGTTTCTTGCAGGGTCTATCTCAACAGAGCTAATTACGACCATTCAAGAGAAATCTACAATCGACAATGGACAGAGAGGCATGCGGAGGTTATACAGCAACTCAATTCAACAATTTTACACAAAATAGTGTTCAATCGCCTCACAATTAAACAAATTCCCTCACAAATATCAATTCAAGACAATTTGATAATCAACGAGCACTGAAATTTATTCAATCGGAAGCAATTGCTTAACACACAAGTTCACTGCGGAAATATCCTCCCTCCAATACATCCGGGGGATACAATTTACATGCATTACAATGTGTCTCTTCAGTTCCTCAGTAAGGACCGGTTATCTTCTAACAAAAATTAATTACATTATTCGAATAACTAAACATGAAAGATGGACTGAACCTAAACTATTCGACTTCTACTAGCTCTAATTGATCTAAATGAAACAGACAACCAAGGTATTGACACCTTGCTGCTACAATTCGAATGATTTTGAACCCTCCTAGCCACAACATGTGGACAAAACCTCCTACATTGCTGGCTAGTGTCTAATGCCCCTACATCACTTTCTCTTCTAATATTCTTATTGTCACCCTTGTTAGTTTTGTCATCTTTTCGTATCGATTATATGAAAAAGAAAATTTAAATCATAAATAATTTAACTAGTAAACATGATACTTGTCTCTCTTGCTCTCCAATATTAATAGGTTAAATTACTATAACACAAAAATCAATGTGCATTGTCAATAACGTTTTGTGCTTACAATAAAATCAATGCATATTGTTAATCCAATAAATTTAAAATTAATGTACCATCATATATCCAATTACATCAAATCAGAAATCAACATCTACATTGAAATCAATGCATTTAATGTAAGAAATCAAATAAGATTAGAAAATAACTTCTACACTGAAATCAATGCATTTAGTGCAAACAATCTAATAGGATTAGGAATTGTCTACATTGAAATCAATGCATCTAGTGCAAGTAATCAAATATAATTATAAATCAGCATCTACATTGAAATCAACACATCGAGTGCAAGAAATCAAATAGTATTAGAAATCACCACCTACACTGAAATCAATGCATCTAGTGAAAGTAATCAAATATCATTAGAAAAAATATCTACACTAAAATCGATGAATCTAGTGCAAACAATCAAATAGGATTAGAAATCACCATCTCCACTTAAATCAATACATCTAGTGCAAGAAATATTCTTCCCTCTCTCCACCCTCCATCCATATCTATATCCCCCTCCATCTCTTCTTTTTTGTCTCTCTGTCTCACCCCCCTAAACACACATGATCTCGCACTCCATATCTATCAATCTCTTTGTCACTCCCTCCCTCTCCCCATCTCTCTCTTCTTCCCTCTCTTCACCTTCCATCTATATCTCTATCTTCCCCTTATCTCCCTCTTCCCCGCTAATATCTCTCTTTCCTCCTTCTGTCCTCTCTCCCTCTCTCTCTCCATCTTCCTTATCTCTCTCTCTCTCTCTCCACCTTTATCTCTCTATGTATTTCTTCTTACCTCCCTCTCTCTCCCCCTCCAAGTCCATCTCTATTTCCCTCCCTCTCTCTACTCTCTCACATCCTCTCTCTTCCTTCCGCTCTTTCCCTTTCTCTCCCATCTCTCTCTCTCTCTCTCCTCACCCACCAACTATGTTACTATATCTCTCCCTCTCTCCTTATCTCTCATTCTCTCCCCCCTTATCTCCACCTTTATCTCTCTATGTATTTTTTCTTACCTCCCTCTCTCTCCCCCTCCAAGTCCATCTCTCTTTCCCTCCCTCTCTCTACTCTCTCACATCCTCTCTCTTCCTTCCACTCTTTCCCTTCTCTCCCATCTCTCTCTCTATATCTCTTCACCCACCAACTATGTTACTATATCTCTCCCTCTCTCCTTATCTCTCATTCTCTCCCCCCTTATCTCCATCTCTCCTTTTTTGTCTCTTTATCTCACCCCCAAACATACATGCTCTCTCTTTGTATCTCCCTTGTCACTCCTTCTCTTTCTCCACTTCTCACTCTATATATTTCTTATTTCCTACCTCTCTACCCCTCCAACTCCATCTCTCTATCAATCCCTCTCTCCTCCTCTCTCTCAAGTCCTTTCTCTCTCTCTCCCTTTCTCTCCTACCTCCCTCTCTCTTCCCCTCTCTCTCTCTCTCTCTCTTTTCCCTCCAATACTCTCTTTTCACCCATCATTCTCCTCCTCTCTCTCATCCTTCCCCTCTCTCCCTTTCTCTCCCACCTCCCTCTATATTCCCTCTCTCTCTCTCTCTCTCTCGCTCTGCCCCTCTCTCCCTCCAACTACATTACTATATCCCTCCCTCTCTCCTTCTCTCCCCCATTCTCTCCATACATCCTACTTTCTATCTTTTCTCACCCCTAAACATACACTCTCTCTCTCTCCATCTCTCCCTTGCCACTCCCTCTCTCTCTCTCCACTTCTCTCTCTATATATATTTATTATTCCCTCCCTCTCTCAAGTCCTCTCTCTGGTCCTTCCTATCTCTCCCTTTCTCTCTTACCTCCCTCTCTCTTATGTCATCTCTCTCTCTCTTTACATCTCCCCCCCCTCTCCTTCTCTCTCTCCGTCCTCCATATTTGCATTCCCTCTCTCGCTCTTCATTCCTCCTCTTCGCTTTCCTTCAGTTTATCTCCATCTCTCCTTTGTCGATCCCCCTATATCTCCACCTCTATCACTCTATATCTTTGTTCTTCCCTCCCATATATATATCTCCACCTCTATCACTCTATATCTTTGTTCTTCCCTCCCATATCTATCTAGAGTTAATATATATCATGATACATTTATATATATTATAAAATAATAAATTTAATATTGTATTAATAGAAAGTTATTAAATTTAATAATAATATTTTAATATTATATTAGGGTTAATAATGTTTTTTTTTGCATGGTATTAATAATAATTCAGCCCATGGTATTTAGACCATAGGCTTCACCTAAATAAAACCTATTTTTTGAGTGTTCATAAATATAAAGCAAATTATGGAGTAAATATGAAAAATAGTTTTATTTACTTAACATACCTCTCGTTTATTTATATTTTTATTTATTTACCATACCTCTTTTATTTACTATGGTATTTGACCCATAGACTTGTTATATAATTATATTTTTATTTATAATCATATTTAATATATTTTTATTTATTTAGCTTACCTCTTTATACCTCTTTTATATTTATTTATTTACCATACCTTTTTAAACCTATTTTATATTTATTTATTTATCATACCTATTTATACTTTTTTGTATTTATTTATTTACCATACTTCTTTTATAAATATGGTATTTGGCCCATGGTAGTTAGCCCATGGTATCAATATTAATTTGTCCCATTCGTCCCATAGGCTTCATCTAAATAAAACCTGGCTTTTTGAGTTTTTTTAAATATAAAAAAGTTTATGGAGTAAATATAAAAATAAGTTTTTATTTAATTACCATACATCTAGTTTATATATATTTGTATTTAGTTACCATAGCTCTGGAGTAAGTATAAAAATAGGTTTTATTTATTTACCATACCTTCGGTTTATTTAGATTTTTATTTATTTAAATTTTGAAATATTACAATTTTGATGGGGAAATATTTATATCTTTAAAGATTTTAATTTATCCATACAACATGGGTTTTCTTTTTAAAGATTCATTTTACAAATATTTGATTAAAAGAAATATTAAAATATTTTGGATTTTGATTTTTTTGTGTGTTGAATTAACTCTTCTCCCTTGATTTAGGAAATGATATTGACTTTCGTAAAGAGTTAAGATGTTTAAAATTTTACTTAATTTCGAAATTCAATGTGGTAATTTTTTTGTTAAAGGTAAACTTATGATCCATTCAAATTCACCTATATAATAAAGAAATTATTAAATAGGTGAGATAATTTACTAACCATTCAAATTATATAAATAATACATAGTTGTATTTTAGTAATTAATCTCACCCCATTAATAAGTTAAAAAAGTTATATAGAATCTAAATATTCAAGTTATATAAAATTAAAGATTAGGTTAATGCTTTGGCCGACATTAGCAAAAATAAAATTTATTATTTTTTTAAGGACTAGGATTAAGTTTAGAAACATAAATACTAAATTTGATAAGTAATAACATAGTGAGAATGGAACATAAACAAGCATAAAATTGCCAAGTTGCTGTTTTTTTTCCTGGTTTGGAAACCTAGCCAGATACAACTTGCAAATCCAACCCATAGTTGTCCTGCCTGAAAAATTATAATATCTGACTGTGGGTGTCATTATTGAGACATATTCTTTTTTCAATTGTAATTTTATAATATCTGATTGTGGGTGTCATTATTGAGACATATTCTTTTTCAATTGCAATTGTGGTTGAGTTGTCTATCAAAGACTGGAATGTGATATTGGAGGTTGGGTTTTGAATTCCAGATTTTATGATGGAAAAGATACAATTGAACAAGTTTGAAATGTGTCTTTTGATACTAATTAGATTGAGACTTTGGTCAATATATATGGATGATTGCAGATACCTCTAAAGGGGCCGCATTCAATAGTTGGGAGGGAATATGTTGTGCATGTGGATTGTGATGACATTGTCATACGTTTGTTTAAATGTTTATCAATCTGATTTTGTAAAAATGTTATTCCTAGGTCATGGTATGAAGTTTGCTAAAATATGCATTGTTTAAAAATTGAAATTAATGCTAGTTTTGAATATATTACACGCTTAAGTTTCTTGGTGTGACCTTCAAACTATTAGATATAAAAAAGAACTAAAGGAGATATGAAAAAATAGTTAAAAGTGGAGTACAAGTGCATGCACTATGCCATATGCACATGGATTATCATAGCTTTTTCACTGAATAAATCAGGCAACACAGGTCTGGGAGAAAAACCATTTTAACATAAACAAACATTTATGGTTATTATATTTTTTTTGGTTCCTTCTACTATTCTTTGGAGCGCAGGTTTAAGAGAAATAAGGCATTGCTTCAATTTGGCTATTTATAAAATGTTATAGACAAAGACATTTGATAAAAACAAGTCGCAAGTGCTTCGTCCCAACTCTCTATGGACACTTAGAAGAACCAGAGGCCCGTTGTGACACAACATGATATGCAGTGAAGATGAACCCATGCATGTACTTTTGAATTGAACTATGAATTAAGTCAAATCGATTTGTGAGAAGGATCAAACCATTCAAACCATTCTAAGAACTCTTTTTCTTTTAGCCTTACCTTCCAATGCTCTTTATAATTTGGTTGCCTTGCCGGTGACCTTTGATAATTAGGGAGGTAGTCAAGCACACATATGAAGATTTGTCTTTCCTTAACTAGCATGTCACTAACATTAAAATAGCTATTGTTCTTTGCAAGGATAACTTCAACAATTAGACTCCAAATTTTTCTCTAAACCTTTCTCACACAAGGTTTTTTTCTCTCGGAAGATCACTTTGTTTCTTGTTAGCCATATGTTCCATGTGAGAACATAAGGCATAATGTCCTAGATTCTTTTGATTATGTTTTTTTTTTCTATTGGTGCAGGGATGTTTCTTTTTCCATATAACTATGGAGTTCGTAACATAGGTATTTGCTTCAATCTCCATGTGAAGAGGGGGGGGGGGGGGGGTTAGATAATTCCAAAAATTTTGAGCAAAGGGGTAGGCAAAAAAGAGGCGTTGTATAATTTCCTTTGCAACGTTGCATAGGGGACATCTGGAGGCCCCCTGAATGCCTTTCTTTTGTAGGTTGTCTACCGTTAGAATCTTACCTTTTAATAAGGTCCAAGTGAACATTTTAATTTTGGGGAGAGCTATTAATTTCCATACCTGCTTCCAAACAATCCACAGAGGTGAGGATGAGAGGTCACCAAGGAGGATCTTGTATCCAAATTTAATGGAGTAGGAGGACCCAATGGGATCCCATATGAAACCATATTCTTCTCCCATTTCCAGGGGGGCAGCTCCATTGAGCATTCTCACAAGCTTTGTTCTGTCATTGTAGAGACGTGAAGGAAGGTTAGGGAGAAGCTATCCTTCTCAAAGACGATTGGCTTCATTCCAACTGAATATTTGATTTAGAGTGTTGATGCCAAGACCTTAGAGGTGATGTTGGATGCGAAAGAGTCCCTAATAATTTTCCAGGGGTGGCTTCCCCATAATATTATCGTTCCATATGTCGATGTTGAGGCCCCCATGCAGAAATTTAGATATGTGGTCACGTAGGAAGGCTCACGGGGGTTTCACTCAATGAACCTCTAACATATCACGTGCGATCATAGCATATTAAACAATACCCTTAATTTGAGTACATATTGGAAAATACCTCTAGAAATCACATTATTTAACCCCCTAGCAATATAAACCCAATACACCTTCCCAATTTAAAAATCCCCTACTTTCATTATATATTGTAGGTATCCATTTTTTCATTAACATTTTTTATACCCCTTTATATTTTTTTCATTAACTTTCAACTTCATTTTTATACGTGCCAATATAAAATCCCTTTACCCCCTATATATCCCCCAATAAATTATATCATTTTTTCATCATTATATATCCCCCATTATGAACCCATGTGATATGGTATTGCTCCCGAAGTGAAGCCCTTGTGGGAAGGTTAGAGATTTATTGCAGAGAGACCACATGCGGGAACATGGTATGCTAGGAATGGTTTGATCCAGTAAGTGTTATTTAGGGCCTGAAAGGTATTTTCACTCCAAAACTTGTTTCCACCATGACGATTGCCTTGTTATAAGTCTCAAAAAAATTTCCCCTCCAAAGTCTAGGTTCAGTAATTGTGGAATGCGTATGGAAAGGCCTCCATTTTCGTACATATCAGTGACAAATCTCCATTTAACCAAATTGAACTTCCTTTTTTCTTGCTTGCCACCATGCCATAAAAAAACCCTTAGGATGATATCCATTTTGTTATGGATACTAATTGGGGCTTGCAGCATGGAGAAATGGTATAGAGGGAGTGCCGAGAGAACATATTTTATTAGGACTAAGCACCCCGCCATGTTGAGCCAAGAGGCTCCCCACTAAAGAATTTTCTTCATCTTATCAAGAGTGATGTTCCACACCTCATTTCCCAATGGTCCATTACTAACAGGCATCCCGAGATAGTTGAAGTATTTCCAATTCCATTTGTATGGGACTCCAAAGATTTGAGTGATGCTATGAATGGTGTTCTAGGTGGCATTCCAGCCATATATACAACTTTTAAAGGAATTGATTTCTCCTCCTGAATATTGCATGAATTTTTCAAGGAGGCTTTTGAATCTTCTGGAAATTATGTTTGAAGCCCCTCCCATTAATAAGGTATCATCCATAAATTGTGAGTGATTCATGTTTTTAGTCCCATTGTATAATTTTATGCCAGTAATTAAGCCCGATCTACTATTGAAGTCCAAAGCTCTGCTGAAGGATTTGGCCATGAGGATGAAGAGAAAAGGGGAGAGAGGGAATCCTTGTCTGAGACATGTAGAGGATTGGAAAAGAGGCCCTGGTCTCCCATTGACTAGAGGAGAGATCCAAGGGAGAGAGATGCAAGCTTGTATAAGGGAGATGATTTCTTCATTGAAGCCCATTTTTCTTAAGGTCGAGTAGAGGGAGGAGTGTCTGACTCTATCAAAGGCGTTGGAAAGATCCAGCTTTAGCACAAACCCCTTTTCGATTATGCTCATACTAGAATGTATGGCTTCTTGGACCAGCAATACAGAGTTAGAGATTTTCTAGTTGGTTAAGAAGCCTCCTTGATTTTCTGAGATTAAAAAAGGGAGAAAGGTTTTGATGCGGGTAAAAAGGATTTTAGTGATGATTTTGTAAGAGGAATTTCATAAGGATATTGGACGAAACCTGGAGAAGGAAGAAGGACAGGCTTGAGGGCTAGATAGGTCGAGTTGGTGAATCCACCTATAGTTTTCTTTCTTTGGCTCCAGTGTATCATTTTGATGAGGTATTTCCTAATTACCTTCCAAAAGGTTCAGTAGAAGCTAATAGAAAATATGTCCAGCTCCAACACTTTTTCTGGTTGAAGAGTCCATATCGCATTAATAATCCCATCCTCTCCAATATATTTGGTTAAGGAGGCATTGATTTCTTCTGTTATCATGGTTGGGGTTTGTCTCAATATATCTTCATAATCCTCTATACCCTTGCTTTCTGTTAAGAGGCTCTTGATAGTTGTAATGCTGATGCGCTGCCAATTTTATCTTAATTTGATCATTTAAGGTGTTTCCTTCATAATATTTTATAACAGTGATAGTTTTTTTTGAGGTTCTAATTTTTGATTGGTTATGGAAGAATGTGGTATTCTTGTCCCCTGCTAGAAGCCAAAGAATTCTAGATTTAATCCTCCAATTTTATTCCTCCTTTCTGCTCGAATTGTAAATTTTTCAATACAGTTCCCTCTCTTGGATTTGCTTCTCCTTGGTGATGGCTTTATCCTCAATTTCATTCCGTGTCTCCTCTAACCTCCATTTGATGTCCTGATTTTCCAGATTCGACTCTTTGTAATGCTCTTTTTCCCATTTTCGGAGAGCTATGTGAACAAGATTTAATTTTGTCTCCCATCTGAAAAAAGTAGACCCTTCTACATGTGAATGCCAAGTGCTTTCCACAATTTCTCAGGCCTCCTAGAAGTCACACCATAGTGGATTGAAGTAGAAAGGTAAGGGCCCAAGATTTGATTGTGCGCCTAAGAAAAGAGAGACATGGTAGTGATCCGAGGCCGAGCACGTCAGGATAGAGGAGGCAACAACATTTAGAAGGGTGATGAGAGAGATTGCCACAAGAAAGCAATCTAGTCGCTCCATTATGTTACTTGGGCCAATCCTGCAGTTGTTCCAGGTGAAATTTCGATTCCTTAGAATTATATCCACTAGATCATGATCTCTGATGATGCGTTCCAACTGATCTCTTGAGGGAACAAGAGTAAAAGTTCCCCCACTTTTCTACTTTGGGTGCATAATCAAATTTAAGTCGCCCCCAATGATAAAATTTTCATTGTCTGCACTTTCCATATATATCTGGAGAGAACGCCAACACACTTCTTTGTCTCGATAGTGATTTGTCCCATATATGTTGTAAAATATGATCACAATATCTTCTTGCACATTTTAAAGCTTTAATTTTATTGAGTGCTGGGTCTTTGAGATTATTTGATGTTGTCATATGTTCTTGTTCCAAATTAGAGCTATTCCTCCTAACACACCTCTGGATCCTACTGTTTTACCTGAGTGATGCTTGAATCTGATTATGATTTCTTCCATGTCATCTTCTTCTTGTTTGGTTTCTGTTAACCACTTGTAAAATTTGATTATCCCAAAAGGTGGCTAAATCTATTTTTGAGCCTTCAAGGAACAATTTTTTCTCATTAAAAACTGTTGGCTCTTGAAGACATTTTGAAGGCCTCATGCCTCTGTCCAAACCTTCACTGATGTTCCCATCTTGAAAGAAATCTGAAATCCTGCTGGTCCCATCTTGAAATACTGCTGCAAGCACCATCTTCCCCCTTCCTCCTCTTTAAAAGCTAACCTCTTTTTCTACCCCTTCCTTCCCCATGAAAATTCAAAAATTTCATGTTTCTGCCTTTTCCCCTCCTCAAAATCCCCTTTATAAGGTTTAAGACTCACTCTTGGCCTTATCGGAACCCTCAAACCTTTGAAAATCATGAGGAAAACCATTAAAAACCCATTTGGTTATATATATTGGGCTTAAGCCCCCTTGGGCTAAGTCCCTAGCCTTTCCGCCCATAAACCCTGGTGCCATGACCGCGTGCTGAGCTAGTCAGGCGCTTAAATGGTTTAAATAAATATTTCTTTGCAAAACATTAAAAAACCTTTGATATTTGTTTAAACCGTCGAAAATTCATTTTTAATTTTTCCGCCCGTGCAAAATTATGGAGCGATCTTGACCGTCGATCTGATCAGCAGAACGGACGGTGCGGAGCACGCCTCCTTTTGGACCCCCCAGTTGTGCGCCGTTTTCCCAAAACCGGTGGTATCCATCGCACCACCTTCGGGCAAAAGGCCGTTTTCCCCTGATGGCCAGCGATTCCATACACCTGCCGCCATGCATCCCGTGTACTATTTGCAAACCACCATCCATCCATCATCCATCGCGCGTTAATGATTGAACCAGGACGCCCAGCGATATCGCTATGGACCGTCCAATCTGGGCCCACTGATCCAATGGTGATCGCTCGCTAGAGTTGCTCAAGGGTTAACGAAGGTGCGCGCACGATAGCCGGGCCCTCATACAATGGAAAATCAATCTCCGCCGTCGATCTGATCTGTAGATCGACGGCCCACTATTCATCGCCCGATCTCTCCATTTGACTTTCCATTGCCCATCCCGACCATCGATCTCTGCGCGATCGACGGCTCAGATTCATCCTTCTCCTCTGACCGCTTCGTTCAATCTCGACCGTCGATCTCTGCACGATCGACGGCCCTGATATAATTTTCTTCCGCCCATTCTACGATCGCTCCCGATCAATCTTGATCGTTGGATGATGCCATCCAACGGCTCCGATCTCCTCGCATGCCCTCCATTGCAGTCAACCTATAAAAGCAGGATTTTTTAATAGTTTTCATATTTTGCAGGGTTTCTTATCATTTTCTCACAATTTTCAAAGAAGATTTAGAGGCGGAGGGTAACGACCCTCCCATCTTCGATTCGTCGAAGGAAATAATCCACAGGGTGGAAATGCACATTTCCTCAGTGTTTCCTCAGGCATGGATGCCTTATGAACTCTGCGTAGCCCTGCATGCCAGCAAGAAAACCATGGATTTAACACTATCAAAGAGTATCAGTGTCGAAGAAAAAAATGCACCAGAACAGAGGATTAAGGGACAGATTTGTGGAGATTACGTCTAAGATACTTATCAAAAGCCTAATCCTAAATAAAACACAGTTTACAGAAAACCTAAAGTGTTTTATCAGACAGGAAACCTCCATTGCCACATATGAGGTTAATCAATTTCTTCCAGCTACCACAGAGCCACCTGTTGCCTCAAACCATTCAAACAAGGACCGATGTTATTGAAGAAGATCAGATTTTGCCTCAGCGTAGCCAGGGAGTTACTTTTGCAAGGAAATCAATGAAGAAATATCTGTAGAGTTACTCCAAACATTACACAGAGCCTCAAAGTCAATAAAAACTCTCACCGAGCTTTGATATTTATTGTAAAACAGTTAATAGAGTAGTCCACTTGTAAACTTCTCCATCGAGCCCCTCAAAAGGTCGATAATTCTTGAATCTGTATTAATTGACCTAAGAGATCTTTTTTTAGGTCTCACCTCCTCATTCTTTTATAAATACTTCAGTAGAAGATGAGAAACTATTGGTTGTATAACTTTGATATAAATTTGAGCAAAAAATTCAGATTGTACATAGTATTCACTGGCTCTTGGAGCTCTGCTGGTGATAGATAGGTTAGGCTGATATGTGTAGATGGTTGCTAACCTAAAGCACTGGACTTAAAGCTGTAACTGGTTTGGAGCATCAATACAAGCTGATTTATGGGATCCTGGTCTATGTTGACGGTGATGCTTTTCTTATTGTAACCTGTTATTTTGTTTCTGTTTTCATATGTATTTAATATTCTCTTATAAAGAACAACATGCATAGAGTTAGGACCTACTGTATATCAGTAACCTTCTAGAACTCAAAATATTTATCTGAATTTTTTCTTCTAAATTGTGTTATTTAAGAATGATTTAATTCAGTTTAAGCATAGGAATGCTGGCATTCCCTCGTCTTATTGTCTTAGCTGAATGTTATTCTTAGATGTTATTTTCAGTATATGTTTAGTGAAGATGAACTGAGGAAGATATGGTGAGCCTTGGTCCCAGTATGATCCCACAAACTATCTGATTGTTTCCCTTTGAATGTGTCAAAAGCTGGCTAGTTTCAAAGTACTTACCAGATCTTAGGCCATTCTGTTGTTATCTTTGTATTTGTCTTGAAAGTAACCAAGTAAAGAAGAGCTAGGAGAGGAGTTGTGGTGATCCCGGCCCGCTAGTTTCTAATCCAAAAGTTGCCTTCAATTTTCCCTTTGTTTTGAGATGTTTTCTATTGAAAGTGTATCAAAGGCTGGCTAGTTTCAAAGTACTTACCAGATCCTAGTTTAATTTTATGTTTTTCTTGAGTCCATGTTAAAGACTGACTAGTTTAAAAGTAGTTATCAGATCCTGGGCTGCTCTTGTTTCTGCATCTGTTTATTTCTCCTTCTTATTGTATCATTCCATTCCATAAATCAAATCTTCAAAGAGATCCTTAGACATAGATGACTTTCCCCATGGACCACTCTTGCCTCTTGTTGTTCCAATTAAACCCTATTATGACTCCATAGCCCAATGGACTAAAACCTATAATTTTCTACCTTTTTGACCGAAGCTTATTCTGATTACCTGAAACTTCTCACCTTTGAAACTTTTTGCACTCAGGACTTTCCACCTTGAACAGTAATCATGCTCAGCCATCCAAAAAAAAAAAACAAACCCTTGGCCTTCGTAACTAGCCTAATATCATAACCTCAAACTTCAAAGACAAATCCATCTTTGTACATATTGGAGAGATCCCTCTCCAGATTCAGGAGGGCTAGATCCTAGAATCCCAAAGTGGTTTAAACGATGTTGTTTATGTAATTGGACTCTGCCAATATTGCTAATAAATTACAGATTACTAACATTTTTGGCGACTCCACTGGGGAACTCAGTTGAATTTTCATCTTAGTTTCCTTTAAAAACTTCATGAAATTTTGTGAGTAAAAGCAACCTTTTCAAGCACTACCAAGAGATGGTAATCATGATGAAACTTGTTTGAATCAGTGACAATATAGGTAAAACTTAGGATTATCTTAAGACTTTATAAAACCTTGAAAAATCAGCTGGCTTAGCCATAAGAGTAGGCTGTCTTTGTCTCATAACCATAGCTAAGTTTTGAAGCAAAGTTAGCATATTCCTAGAAACCACACAACTGAAAAATAACTCAGAAAAAACCAAAAATATTTTAGATTGGCAGTAAAACACTTGCTCTTAGATTGACACTTACCTTTGTTGTGTTTTACCTCATACTCTTAGACAGAGTCTGGAAAGGGCCAGGTAGCTTCCGGATCTCATCCTCTTTCAGAGGTGAAATATCTTGTAAATGCCCTCCCAGTCGATCTCTGGTTAGAGTTTGTTGTGTGCCGGGATATCCTTGAAAGGGGATGTTTCACAAAGCATGGTGGTGGACCATAAAAACTTTTACCTCTGAAAAGAGATAAAAACTTCCACTTGGCGACTCCACAATCCTGAACAGACCTTAAGACTCCACTGGGAAGAACCTTGATCATCATAATATCATTCAAACTCAGTTAGAAGTATGTGGGATTGAAATTTAGGTAAACAGATTAGTTAACCATTCAAATATTGTCATATTTGGTTGAACTTGTCTTGTCTATTTGGGTCTGATAAACACAACATAGTGGCTCCTAGAAAGATTCACACTAGAGCCTATCCTGACCCTGATCCCCCTGAAGTAGTTGATAACCCAGAAAGTATCCTTAGGAAGTCTCCTAAGATTAAATTTTCAACTGTTTTCAGATCACCCTTGAGAGCTAAATCAGTTCCTGAAAATCTTTCAGCTCTACAACAATCACAAGCTGACTTAGTAAATCCATTTAGAACTAGGTCATTTGATGATATCATCTAGATAGATTCTGAGTCTTCACTTTCTTCTCCTGAAACTGGTGAACATCTTGGTAGTAGAGAAACAACACCTCCTGATTTACATTTCCTCCTCAACCTAGGTGTCTCTCATCCAAGATCAGCTCAGCAATCTACTGCTGTTCCATCCACACCCCTTCATCCAACATCCACTGTCCCAACCACTCCACTCCAACCTACCTTCCCTTTTTTCAATCCACCTGTGAATCCACCTCCACCTCCTGCCATGGCTGCATGGTATGCTCCCTTAGTCCTTCCTGCACCATTAGTCAACCTTCCACATGACTATCAGTCCAAAATTCCATTATATGATGCTAACAATACTACAATTGCATCACAACATGTGGATATGATGGATGACTATTTTGACAGAAATGAAATTGATGATGACTCTGTCAGCCTTAGATTATTTGCCCAAAGCTTGGGGGGAGAAGTAAGAAAATGGTTTAAAGGCTTAGCCCCCCATAGTATAAATGATCTCCAAGGCTTCCATCAAACATTCTTAAACAAATGGGAAGTTAAAAATAATCCTCTCCAAGTCCTTTCTGATTACAAGAACCTTCATAGAAACCATGGGGAAAGTGTCCAAGCTTATTGAACTAGATTCAATAGTGTGTATAATGCACTTTCCCTAGAGCTAAAACCTCCACAAGGCTCATCTTTAAGCAATTTTTCTGAAGGGTTTGATTCTGACATGACCTATCAGCTGAGAGAGAGAGACTTTGCAACTCTTGAAGATATGCAAAGGGGTGCTCTTTCTGTAGAAGTCAACCTGATGGAGAAAAGAGCAAGGATGAAAGCTGAGAAGAGAGTATATTTTAGAGAGGAATCCAAACCATCTACTTCAAGCTCAAAGATGGAAAGAATGATGGAAGAAATGATGAAAGAGATGAGCATAACCAAGAGAGCACAAGCAAGCCAAAACCAAAGTGCTCCTAAAAACATAAACCAAAACCAGAATCAGAATGTTAGAAGGAACCAACCTACAAACAGACCTAGGGAAGATGATCATCAGATCACTCCTCCCTTTCATCAAAATTATGTGAGTGAGGTTGAGGAAGCAGATAAAATAATAGAGGAAGATGATATCAACCTGTTCAGGGTAGATGATGATAACCTTGAGGCTCATTATGATAGAAAACAAGGTCTTTATACACCTTATGATGACAAAAGAGATGGTAATGATTTTTTTTGTCAAGACATGGAAAATGCCATCACCGAACCTCAAAGATAATATGACCTCAGAAGTAAATCTAGTCAACAAACCCCCAACAACAAAACCTCTGAGAAATCCTCACAAAACAACACTGCAACCAATCCTAAAGTGGTCAAACAAAAGGATAAAACAGTGGCTGGAAATTCTGATAAAGGTAAAGGAAAAAGCACTCAAGACAATGAAAAACAGAGTGCAGACATTAGTAGTACTAACACATCAGCTAGTACTCCTGTTAAAATAATTTTATCAAATGCAAATAAAACAAATCAGCAAGATGACATTGCTGATAGAGTAACAGCTAATAAGGCTGAAACCAGCACTGTAAAGAGTCAAATTCCTTTCATCCTGGAGCAGGAAATCTCAAAGATCAAAATTTCTGTTCCTCTGATCGAGTTAGCTGCCCAACATGTATATAGGACCCAAATTTTGAAGGCTTTAAATTTAGAAGACAACAATGACACATTCAATCTTAACGATGACCAACCAGAGCTTATTTTTGGTCCAAAGATTGAAGGAAAATATCAAGAGGGACTTGTTCCTCCCTTTTATGTAAGTTTTAACGTTCATGACAAGATTTTGCACAATGCTATGCATGACTCAGGGGCTTCTCATAATCTAATGCCTAAAGCTGTAATGGAGAGCCTGGGTCTAGAAATCACCAAACCTTATAAAGACCTTTACTCTTTTGATTCTAGAAGAGTAAAATGTTTAGGATTGATCAAGGACCTCTTGTGTTAACTTAGCCCAAATTCCAGCCAAATGCTTAGTCATGGATATTGTTGTGGCTGATGTGCCCCCAAAATATGGAATGCTTTTATCAAGATCTTGGGGGGCTAAGTTACAAGGGACTATGCAAATGGACATGACCTATGCGACTATCCCCGTTTTCAATCAAACTAGAAGACTATACAGGGAATCCCATATGAAATACACAGTCACAAGCCAAGACAGACCACAAAACTCTCCTATCTATTCTGTCAATACATGCCTCGATTATTTTATCATGTTTAATGATGAAACACTTAGTGAACAAGTCACTTTAATAGAATTAATGGCCGATAGAGAGAAGGAGGTAAATACCAATGAACTGTCAAAACAGTTTGCTGAACCTTTAACCAACAACAAACCAGTTATGAGTCTTGAATTACAGGTCATGTGTCCCTCACTTTTAAACATTGAGAGTAAAGGATGTATCCCTCAAATAAACGAAAATTAGGGGGAATCAAAACAAATTCAACTCAGTGCTGAGATTCCACAACAACCTTCGAGCACGATAGTTGAAGAGGACTCTAACCAAGATAAAACCGAGAAAAGTCCTCTCTGGAGTATGTATTTTGATGGGTCATGCACTAGAACTAATGCTGGTGCAGGTGTTTGGATTAATAACACTGAAAACAATCACACATAATGCATTTCATGCAAATTAAACTTTCAGTGTTCCAATAACTTAGTAGAATATGAGTCCCTTCTCTTAGGCTTACATCTTTTGAAAAAGTTAGGAGCCTGAAGAATCAATGTATATGGGGATTCTGAATTGATCATTAGGCAAGTCAATGGAGAGTATAACGCAAATCATCCCAGACTTAGAGCCTACCGAAATGATTTCATGGACCTTTTAAAAACATTCGAGGAGGCCAAGGTAATTTTCGTCCCAAGGAAAAGAAACATTGTAACCCACAATCTATCCTTTGCAGCTAGGACATGTTTAGTTCCATTTGAAACCAGAGACTGTACAACTGAGATAAAGTTTAGACCAGCAGTGCCTGATAATAAGAAGTATTGGCAGGTGTTTGAAAATGACAAACAAATAGAAGACTTCATGCAATTCAGAAATGAATTCGAACTCAATAGTTCAGACTTAGACTATGAAACAGACTACAATGAAGAAAAATTTCTTGGTGAAGAAGAACCGTCTCCTGAGCCTGTCGTTATTAACTTATTGTCTAGAAAACTTATGAACGAAACAGAGGAGTTGGAAACTCTCCATGCTAAAGATGAAAGTTTTTCTAGAGGTCTGTCCCCTTTACAAGAGTTGTTTGATTTTGACGATGTGGCCAAAAAACCAAAACTGGAACCTGTAGAGACTGAAGTGGAGGAGTGCAATATAGGCAGTGAGGAAAAACCAAAAATGATTAAACTGTCTAAAACCTTACCAGCTCACATTAAACTCAAATATATAGAGTTGTTTAAAGATTTTTTTGATGTTTTTGCATGGAGTTACGAAGATCTTAAATCATATGACACTGAAATAATACAACACAAAATTCCCCTTAAAGAAAACCAAAAACCATTGAAACAGAAGCTGCGCAAAATAAACCCTGTTCGGTTGCCTTTGGTCGAGAAGGAGATTAAAAAAATGTATGAAGCTGGTATTATTGTCCCTATTAGATATTCTGAATGGGTATCTAATCTAGTGTCTGTTAGGAAGAAAACTGGAGAAATCAGACTTTGTATAGACTTTAGAGATTTAAACAAAACTTCATTAAAGGAAAACTACCTTCTACCTAAGATGGACCATATTTTACAAAGGCAGGGTTCAGAAGAATTTTGTAAGGCCATTTAGTAAGCAATTCGTATCTTGGTTTACCTCAACACCAATTAAAGATGTACTTTATTATTACAAGTACCTATGGAAAATGCCCTTTGGTTCAATGAATGTCGGAGAACCTTTGTGAGCCATGATAGCATTTCAAGAATCGCTTCTTCACCATTATCTACCTTGATGATGTCACCGTGTTTTCAAAACAAGAAGAAATTTTAGAACACGAGAAATTTTTTTGAGAAGTGCAAAGGTTTGAACATTTTAAACCTAAGAAGGACACTATCTTACCAAGAAGGTAACCTCTGGACAATATTGGTTTCGTAAGAGGGTAGCAAAAGATAGATCCGTGTTACATTTGAAAATATGGCTTTAAATTTCATCCTCGAAACATCAAGGAGTTGCAATCTTTCATTGGGAAGATCAAATTTTTGAGAAGGTTCATCCCTAATTTAGCTGAGCTCCTTAGGAATATCACGAACATGCTAAAAAAGGAGCAAGGGGTAAAATGGACCTTGGAAGCAAAGCAATCCTTTGAACTGGTGAAACAAGCGTTAACCAAAACACTGGTTCTAATAAGTCCTGATTTTTCAAAATATTTTTCTATTTTCTCATTTGCATCAGAACATACCATAGTTGTTGTCCTTTTGCAGAAAAATCCACAAGGACAAGAGCAACCCATCGCATTCTTTAGCAAGGCATTGAGGGATGCCCCTTTCAAGTATAACATTATGGAGAAGCAAGCTTTTGATTTGGTTAACGCATTGAAAGACTCCAGAGTATACATCCTTCACTCACATATTATTGCCTTTGTCCCAAATTCAGTTGTTAAAGACATTCTGACAAAGGACCCAGATGGTAGGAGAGGTAAGTGGATTTTTGTTATTCTTGAATATGATTTAGAGATAAAACCCACTAAGCTCATTAAAGGCCAAGGTCTAGCTAGATTAATGGTTGAATCAAATTGTGAAGTTCTTGATATTCATATGATTGATGCTTTAGATGATCAAGAGGAAATCTCAACACCCATTGTTGAAAACCATTTTATGAATTCCTCTTGGTATGCTGATATTCTTTATGTTCTACTTAATTTGAATACACCCCCTGGTTTGACAAAAACAAAGGCAAGGTTCCTAAAATTGAAAGTTGTAAACTATTGCATTATAGATAAATGTCTGTATTGGAAAAATGCAAGTGGTCTATTGCTTAAATGTTTTCCTGAGTTTGATGCAGAGAAGGTTAAGTACCAGTTCCATGAAGGAGAGTGTGGAGGTCATTTGTACTGGAAGACAACAGCCAACAAAATTTTGAGGGCTGGTTTCTATTGGCCTACTCTTTTCCATGATGTACACAAGATGATCATAGCCTGTCATAAGTGTCAAATTTTTGAAGGCAAAAGAAAACTGCTACCCCTCCCTCTACATCCAATCACTGTTGAAGCCCCATTTCAACAGTGGGGACTTGAATTTATAGGAGAAATCCATCCACCATATTCTGCCCAACACAAATGGATTCTCACTGCCACAGACTATTTCACTAAGTGGATAGAAGCCATTCCTTGTACGCAGGCCAATGATTCAATTATCATAAAATTTATGGAGACTAATATTCTCCCCAGATTTGGCTGTCCTACCAAGATCATCACTGATAATGCAGCAGCATTCGGATCAAAGAAGATGGTTGAGTTCTGTCACAGATATCAGATAACATTGGGGCATTCTATGGCCTATTACCCTCAAGGTAATGGACTTTTAGAATCCTCAAACAAAAGCTTAGTGAACATAATCAAGAAACCCATGAGGACAAAAATTTTTTTCAAATAACAAAGATGATTTCAAAATAATTTCATTTACGATTAAATTTGAAGAAATCTATTGGTATGTCACCTTTTTAGCTTGTGTATGGTACTGATGCAATTTTTCCAAACAACCTTGGTGTACCAGTAATGAAGTTGATTCAAGAGTTACAAACTGAAGAAAATGACATGACTGTAAATCAATCGTACCATTCATCTCCAATGAAACCGCAGAGGAAGTGTATAAACTGCTATCATGTAACAGGAGAACATTAAAAATCTTTTTGACAGAAGAACAAAGGCCAGAAATTTCAAAATTGGGGACAAAGTTTTAAAGTGGGACTCAGACAAAATAGAAGGAAAGCATGAAAAATTTGGATGTCTGTGGTGGCTTTTAGCCCTTACTGTATTCCTATTTGGTCACTGCAACAATGCATTTTTCTTGTAGGAGTTGAATGGAGCAGAATTGTTTGGGGGTCCTGTCAATGGCAGGATGCTTAAACATTACTTCTCTTGATCCATGTTATGTTTTGAAGCCTTTTTATCTTTTCCCATTATAAATATTTCATCCACCATTCAATTCAAAGTTGTAAAAAACAAAAATACAAAAACAATGAAAAGAAAGAAAAGATGGCAGATTTTGAAAACAAGCAAGGTATAGCCCCATACCAAAAAGAGAGATAAATCTGAAAAGTGTGCAAGCTCAAATGTCACTCTTGGAAAACGCACTTCTAGTTAGCCAAACTGTTTAATCTTGACCAATTAGCTTTAAATTTTCTGCTGATAGGATAGTGAATTTGATATGCCAAACTGTCTAATCTTGGCTTATCAGTAGATAGTTGAGGATAGAAATTAAAGGTTCAAACATGATCAAAATCTGAACCTAAGGTTGCAAAGAGAAATGACTCAAATCTGTTCTATTTTTCTGAGTCAAAGAGATGTAAAAACTGTCTCTAATTGCCTGGGTCCGAACCAAAAAGAAAGTGGAGACAACTCAACAACAAACAAAGAATGAGAAAAGAGTAATGAAATGTAAAAAATTCAGACTAAGCTCTTACTTCTTAAAGTAATTTTTTTCCGCAAAGCAATGTCTATGTGTTAAAATTTTGTCTTTATGCTATATAGATTACAATGTCAGTCAAACAACTTAATCTTGACTTGACTGTTTTTAAATTTATGTTTTAGAATTTAGAGAATAATATCTTAATCCTAACAGATTAGTAGATTAGGTAGAGAATCATCTGAACTCAACTGTTAAATTTGAGTTCAGGGAGAAATAAGGAGTAGAAATAGATTAGATTTCCTGCTTTCAAAATAATAAAATGTTGTGAAAATATTTTGCCAATCCAAGTGCACTCTATTGAAGAAAAAATGTTAGATTTGTATGATTGGGTAGGTAGAAAGTTGTATTGATGAAGATCCATTGCTTTATGACTGCTAATACATTTTCAGAGAAAATCATCCCAGCACAGGAAGATCAGCCCAATGGATTAGGCAACTGATCAGCCTCCCAGAGAATGCAGGTCTGAAAGTTCTTGATGCCTTCAAGAAGGCACCATCCCCAAGTGGAGCCACTGTTAGCCACCTGTAAAATTTGATTATCCCAAAAGGTAGCTAAATATATTTTTGATCCTTCAAGGAACAATTTTTTCTCATTAAAAAATGTTGGCTCTTGAAGACTTTTTGAAGGCCTCATGCCTCTGTCCAAACCTTCATTGATGTTCCCATCTTGAAAGAACTCTGAAATCCTACTGGTCCCATCTTGAAATACTGCTGCAAGCACCATCTTCCCCCTTCCTCCTCTTTAAAAGCTAACCTCTTTTTCTACCCCTTCGTTCCCCATGAAAATTCAACAATTTCATGTTTCTGCCTTTTCCCCTCCTCAAAATCCCCTTTATAAGGTTTAAGAATCACTCTTGGCCTTATCAGAACCCTCAAACCTTTGAAAATAATGAGGAAAAACATTAAAAAACCATTTGGTTATATATATTGGGCTTAATCCCCCTTGGGCTAAGTGCCTAGCCTTTCTGCCCATACACCCTAGCGCTGTGACCGCGCGCTGAGCCAGTCGGGCGCTTAAACGGTTTAAATAAATATTTCTTTGCAAAACATTAAAAAACCTTTGATATTTGTTTAAACTGTCGAAAATTCATTTTTAATTTTTCTGCTCGTGCAAAATTATGGAGCGATCTCGACCGTCGATCTGATCTGCAGATCGGACGGTGCGGAGCGCGCCTCCTTGTGGACCCCCCAGCTGTGCGTTGTTTTCCCAAAACCGGCGGTATCCATTGCACTGCCTTCGGGCAAAAGGCTGTTTTCCCTCGATGGCCAGCGATTCCATACACCTGCCGCCACGCGTCCCGTGTACTATTTGCAAACCGCCATCCATCCGTCGTCCATCGCGCGTTAGTGATCAGACCAGGATGGCCACCGATATCGTTGTGGACCCTTCCGATATGGGCCCACTGATCCAACGGTGATTGCTCGCCAGAGTTGCTCGAGGGTTAACGAAGGTGCGCGCACGATAGCCGGGCCCTGATACAGCGGCAAATCAATCTCCGCCGTCGATCTGATCTGCAGATCAACGACCCACAATTCATCGCCCGATCTCTCCATTTGACTTTCCATTGCCCATCCTGTTGAGAATGCAACAAGATGATGGAGCTTAGTGAAATGAAGTTGCCTTCACTAAGTGGGCCCGCAGGCAAATTCTGGCGCAAAATCTATTTTTAGACTATGTCTATTTTGGACATGAGCAAGTATTCGTGATTCCGCTGAGATTCTTGGAGCATTGGTCATGTTGGTAAAAATAGATGAGACTCTATTTCTTAGGTCGAAGAGGTCGAAGTCTATTTTTAGACTGCCTCTCCTAAAAATAGGGAAGTCAAATATTATTTACCCTTAATAATATTTGGACTCTAAACAGCAGTTTACTCTCTTGGAGCACTTCAGTTCGAGCTACAGAAGTGGCTCATGCATCTGACAGAGGAATCATGTGGTTCCCAAGGGTTTGATGGCATCATGCATGGTTGACTTCAGTTGGACTTCAGTGGCAGAAGTTTGGTGGAGTTAATGAGACAGCTAGTGGAGTTGTGTTCTGTTTATTTTAGTTGAACTAGTTGAGATTAGTTTAACTAGCTAATCAATTAGTTATGAGTGGAGTGAATTAAATATTATTTAATTCATTAATTAGTAACTCATTGTTCAACTCAAGAACACATCAGTTCACTACAGTGCATGATCAGTTCAGTGGAGACCAGTGAAAGAGGTAGATGAAAGGGTGGAGTTAGCTATCGGGCCAGACTCACATCGCTATTATTTAAAGGTTACCAAGACAGGTGGCGTTCCGGAGGATTGCGCAATGAAATGCGTTTTTAATCATATAAAGAGGCCATCCTGTAGCATTGAAAACACGCAATAGAGGCAAGGCAATTGGCGGGGAGTTTTGAACCAGTAACATGTTCAAAACTAAGCTAGATTGTGTGTGACTTTATGAGAAAGTACTGAGTACTTGTGAGGAGTATTGTACTTGTTTTGTTACATGATTTCTCCATTACAATATACATAATACCAGAAGCCGTGCCTGCTTCTCAGCTATGAATTGGTTAATGAAGATGATTCGACGTGCGACGGCCGGATTTTACCCAAGGGCATTGATCCGAGCTGAGTTGAGTGGAATATCAAAAGCAAAAGTGGCCAAATAAAAGCTAATTTAGATAGTCTCGGTGGATAATTAATTATTATTCAACAAATTTCTACATGGTATCAGAGCTATTGAAGTAGAGATTGATCATCATAGTGATTACAAACTTATTTCGGTAGACAGAGTCTGCATGCGGGCCAGGTAGCCTCCAGATTCATCTTTCTTCGGAA